>JAHBCN010003439.1:0-75050 GCA_019359885.1 Listronotus oregonensis | reverse complement strand
TTTAAAATTATATCCCCGAAAGTATTTACCTATCGATTAATTTTTTGGATTTTTTTTAAGATACTGTACTTTATGAGAATTATTTTAAAATTTTTAGCTTTGATATTTTTTTTCTAAAAAAAAATAATGTTTAAAAATGTCCGTTTTTTCGAAAATAATCGAAAATTTTCAAGCTTTATAAAACACCCTGTAAAAATAGTACGAGCAAGTATTATATCTGTAATTATAAAGCCTGTTGCGAGAAATACGATAACATATTTGTTTTCTCGATTTGAGGTCACATTTTCGAGAAAAAAATTAAAAACATGCCAAAATGAGACGAAAACGTGACATGATTCATATTTTTAAAAATTTCTCCTAGATGACGGCATTTTTTAAACAGAGGACCATTTGGGCACTTTGTGTCCTAAAGTTGGTCTTTCATAATCTACCGACCGCAAGTCGATCGGAGGTACCGTTTTCGAGCTACAGGTGCCCAAATTTGGTCAATTTTTTCGTTAAAAATCGTCGATACAATTTTCTCTATTTATCGGATCACGCCCCAAATCAATAGGGTTCTGAACGGGACCAATTCTCAACTGTGTGCAAAGTTTCGTTTCGATAAATTAAAACCCTGGACAGATAATGGATCACGCTCCCCTCGATTTTTGAAAACTCACATTTTTTGCCAAATTCTGTATTTATCTATCTTCAATTGTTTTCGAATTATTTTGACATGTACCCCATTATGTTTCCCAATTTTCCTGAAAATTTCAACTTTCCGTCTATTACCGTTTTTTTACTATGAATTTTTTTCCAACCAAATGCAAAAAGCGACACCAACCCAACCCAAACAACATAGCTGCGTGATATATACATTCGCTTTTTGCGAATGTATAACAAAAGAGTATACGAAAAATAGGACACTAAAAATGTAAATTAGTGATATAAATGACTGTGACAAAAGTGATGATAATACTACAGCGACAATAAGACATGTTTAATAGTATATCATAGTGGCGCAATAACCAAACAATAAATTTCAAATATAATTAAGGTAATAGGTAGGTTAATTTATAATAGTAAGTAGGTAAAAATCATGTATTATAAATATCTATAGTTATTTTAGAATAAGAAACTAAATTTTATTAGAAAATGGTTAAAACAAGAAATTATAAAATCATCATTTCCTTGCAATTGAGATATTTCAAGTAAATTTCTAAGGCAAAATAAATAGTAAAGTTAGATTATTAGGTATCAAAAGAAACTGTACCTATTTGTTATTATATATATATATATATATATATATATATATATATATATATATATATATATATATATATATATATATATATATATATATATATATATATATATATATATATATATATATATATATATAATATATATTAAATATATATATATATATATATATATAATATATATATATATATATATATATATATATATAAATATATATATATATAAGGTGATACGTACAGTTACAACTTTAAAAATTTTGGCAAGTGACGTTGCCAGATCTACCGAAACAACGGCAAATTGTAATTTAATAGAAACTGTTTTTTATTGCATATTCGGATTCTACACAAAATTCTAAGTAAGTTTTATTAACATCTTCCTTTACCTATATCTTACCGTTTTTAAGAAAATAATTAATGACTATTTTTTTAAAGAAAATCACCATGTTAAAAAAGTTTAATATTTACGTGCCTGACCGAGCTGGATACTAGAAATTTTTTTGGGGTTAGACAATGCACGTATTTAAAAGATCTACATTCTATTACAGCAATATATCCTACAGGGTGTCCCACATTTTTTTTATTTTTACCGATATTAAATAATGATTAAAACTCCATTTTTTTAAATACAACCTACTGCATTTTATCCCATTTTTGAATAGACCAATAATTTACCTACAAAATGTCCATACATCTTTCTATACCCATCTGCCATCGTTTTTTAAATATAAACAAATTTTAATTTTTGAAGCATTTACTTCTTATTAATCAAACAAAATAAATAATTTTTACCGTATATGTCAAATAGTTGTCAGAGCAATTTAAAATACAAACTTTCAGGGCCTACCTAGGGAAATTGTAAAATAAGCCGGTGGTTTACTGTAGATAGTATTTAAAAATAGGGAAAAAATGAAAATTCGTTTGTATTTAAAAAACGGTGGCAGATGGGTATAGAAACATGTATGGACATTTTGTAGGTAAATTATTGGTCTATTTAAAAATAGCATTAAATACAGTATGTTGTATTTAAAAAAAAATTGAGTTTTAATCATTATTTAATATCGGTAAAAATGCAAATTTTTTGGGACATCCTGTAGGATATATTGCTATAATAGCATATAGATCTTTTAAATACATGCATTGTCTAGCCCCATAAAAAAAATTTGTGTATTCAGCTCGGTTAGGCACGCAAATATTAAACCTTTTTAACATGGTGATTTTCCTTAAAAAAATAGTGATCAATTATTTTCTTAAAAACGGTAAGGTATAGGTATAGGAAGATGTTAATAAAACTTACATAGAATTTTGTGTACAATCCGAATATGCACTAAAAAACAGGGTGTTCTATTTAAAATTACAATGTTGCCGTTGGTTTCGGTTAAATCTGGCAACGCTGAACTTGCCAAAATATTTTTAAAATGAAGCTTATTACCTGTAATGGCCTTGTGCCAAATTTCAAAAAGTTCTTTTTTTTAGTTCCCCAGAACTTTTAATAGGATACTCAACGTGAATCACCCGTATATATATATATAATATATATATATATATATATATATATATATATATATATATATATATATATATATATATATATATATATATATATATATATATATATATATATATATATATATATATATATATATATATATATATATATATATATATATATATTTTTATATAGTTCAAATGTTTCAAATTAAAGCTTTACTATTTTAACCAAAAGCCTATAATATGTGAGAATGTAAAGGATAGAATAAGATTTGGTTTTTTAAAAAATTACATAAATCGGACCACTTAAGCTAAGATATTGCCGATAAACCCTTTAGGGTCCTTTGGAAATGTGGAGTATAAATACATTTTTAAAATAAAACCTTTTTACCATACTTATTATTATAATTATTATCGTTAATATTAACTAAGTATATTTATTATTTATTGGTACTGAAAAAAGTTTTTCTTTTTAAACAAAAAATAGTTTAAGGAATGTATAAAAGTAAAGTTAAATGTAGAGTTTGCAAATAATTATGAAATATATTTTAACAAGTTATTTTGCATCAGAATAATTTACAATTATTAAGACACTTGCTTGTATTTAGCTTTATCCACACGAATTAAAACTTTTTTAACTTCAGTTGACATTTTACAATTTACAATTATTAAAAAATTATACGCTAACTACTATTTGGCTTTTTTTAGACGAATTTAAGCTTTTTTATGTTCAATTTGACCTTTCTTTTTTTATTTATAAAATAAAGTAAGGAAACAACAACATTTATATTCGAATCTAAACAACTGTATTAAACGGGACGAAAGAACCTTAGATCAAAGAAATAAATGCGTAAATAGAATGGGTACGTGTAAGAAAATCAAAACCAATATAACCAAAAACCATATCAACAAATAAAACAAAAATTAGAAAACGATTTGCAAATTTGTATTGTTGTTTTATTTTTTAACGCTAATATTAATATAATAAATTTAGTTTATATGATTCACTAGCAAAAATAACAGTTGATCATTCAAAAATAAATATGTAATTGATCTACTTGGTCGATTTGGATAGGACTTTGTTATTATTATTCTCCTAATTTAAAATAAACAATTAAACATTTTAAATTTGCTTTATTTATAAAAATTACATTATAAAGAATTATCACTTAAAATAAATTATTATTGAAACCAACAAAATTTATTGATAAATTAAATCCCTAGTTTATCCACTTTGTCCATCCAGTTTTAACAGCCACCGGTCAATAACTTCTTCAGCTAAAGAAACACGTACCTGATCAAGTGTGACGGGTAGCTGTACAAGTGACAAAAACACCACCGTCATGCTTAAACACCTTTTTAACAGCCTCTGGACTTTTTTGGCAGAAGTGACGTATTCTTGTCTTTAGAACATTTACTATGTAAACATTTCATCAGGGTGTCCCCGGCACCCGCCTTCTATACTACTGATAAGAACTTAAAGCAAGACTCTGGATCAGAAAATGAAACTAGTCCAAAATTTAAACCCTAAAAATACCAGTTAGTCTAAACTTTATAAATGGTTATGTACGATACGCTAAATCCCAACTATAGAAATTAAATCCCTGATATAGATTACTCAATTAAAATAAACAATTCTAGTCGAAGTTCTCCTTTTTTGTAAAAAAAACAAATATTTCAATCTATTTAAACATAACCCCTTAAATAAAATATGCAATTTTTTGTATATTAAAATAAAAAAAATCACACCTTAAAAAATAGACAAAAATTACAGCAGGCTCTTAGATGGAAAACTATAGGAAATATGGGAGTCTTACCTATTTCCAAAAAATTTACCGAGACCCATTCGCCCCCATAACGAAGAAAGAAATATAGATACTTCTGCAAATTTTAAAAGTACCATAAGAAAGATATAAACATAAATTTAAGAAAGCTATCTTACCTTATGTGGTTTTAAATTTTTTTATTGAAAGTCTTAAAATTCCCAAAACAACCGACCTTAAAAGCACTACCCAAAACGAGAAATTTACCTAAAACATCTGTATTATAATCCCAACAAGTGTTAAAATATCAATTTTTAAAAAGACATTGTCTCCACTCGTAGGTGTTTTCTCCTTCGTTTGTAGTTCAGGTAGGAAAGAAAGATTTTTCTTTCGAGTTTTTATTAAGTCTATAATTATGGTTATGTTTGTCATAACAAAAGAGCTTACTGTTTTTTAATATTACGTACTATATGCACCATATTAATCAGTGATTCAAAAAGTTTCCATTGTGTCAATAATTCACATTTACGATAAAGCATATAATTTATGGGTTCTGTATAATAAAGAACATAGTTAATACATAGAATAATAAAATATTTATTATTATAAGATTAGTTGTTGCTTATTTAGAGCACTGTGTGTGGTAACAAACTATTTTATGCTATTAAACAGGTGGCTGTAGCTGTGTTTGTTATAATTTACACTATTTATCATCAGGTTTGAAACAGATTTACCGGTTTCGGTCGGCGCATCTTTGTCTGCTTGTGTCCTTGGTTGGCATCTCTTGAAACGGATTTATCCGTTTTGGTCAACACACCTTTGACACTGTTTTCTTATAAAAGCGGTTTTGTTTTGGAGCTAGGGAAGTAATAGTCCACCCCAGCAGAGCCCCGCATTACTGTAGTAAGTCTATATACCCCGAGAGGTCGCCCTGTATCTCAAGGGCACTTGTTTAAGGCACAGGATGTCATTCACTCATCAGCACGGTATGCTAACACCTTAAGTTAAGCCTTGTGTTCGACTTAGCTTCGGATCTCTTTCCATACGCTAGCAACAGGAGTTGCCGATAACTAGCAACTCTATCGCTTGTTACAAAAGATCCTACTGGGCCCAACCTTTTTGACGTAAAAATGACAAAACAATTATTTAATTTACTTATAAATGTAATACAGGACCGTACCCCTATAAGTAAGAGCCGTACTAAGATTAGTTTCGAATCCGTCATACCAAAAAACCTCCGAACACCAATTTTTACTTCAATATTTACATTATCATAGATTTTATTTAAAAAATAAAAAAAATAAACAATAACTTTAACACCCTTTATTTCGGAAAATAAATTTGTTTGTGTTAAATGTTAAGTGTTTGTTTGTCACTTTAAGTTCTAAATGTTCATTACACAACAAAAATGAGTGTTTTTTGTGAGAAACCCCTTAGTTTTAAGGTAAGATTAAATTTTAATATATTATATAGGTAAAATTTCAATCAAAAAATTTTTTGTATTGCAGATTGATTTGTTGTTATAATAAAAAAAAATACATATATACCTGATGAAGGCCCTTCCAGGCCGAAACGTCGTAATTGACAAAAATTATATGAAAATTGCTCAGTAAGCAACTGTTTTTATATATTGCCTGACCTTATCCCCAAGAAAATCCAGAAAATTTTGGAAAAGCATAAACTATATATATATATATATATATATATATATATATATATATATATATATATAATATATATATATATATATATATATATATATATATATATATATATATATATATATATATATATAATATATATATATATATATATATATATATATATATATATATATATATATATATATATATATATATATATATATATATATATATATATATATATATATATATATATATATATATATAACAAATTTAGTTTATTGTGGTATCAGTCCTAGAGGGCTTGTTAAATGAAAATGCTTTTGTGCTACTCAAGCTTTCGAAAAACTTTATTTTCTTCCTCAGGGCTACAATAATGGAAGTACAATTAGTGAATGAGCTTGTTTATATTAAGAAAAGCAGAAAAAAGAAAAAAAAAGGAATATTCAGAAAAAAAAAATTCCCTTAAGAAAGACAAATTATCTTTTCAACAATAAAAAAAAAAATCTTATTTTAATTAAATATGACAATATCTACTTACTGCTACTCGCATTAAGCGGAAAATAACTCCATTGTGTGAAAAACAGTTGGCATTCTTGTGTAATATATTGCTTATTGTTCCATGTTATTAATTATTACGTTAAAATAGTTTTATTTTTGCAAAATGTGTACTGGTTTGAAGGTAGTAAAATTTGATATGATGGTATTAAAAGAAATATGAATGTTGTGTTTTTTATATTAATCTGTTGCTAAAGACCACAACATTTCAGTTCAAGCTGACATAGGGTTAGTTAAACTACACCTGTGCGGTGATATTTACAAAAAACCTTGGATACGCGTTGAGTAACTTAAAAGTGGTGAATCTAAGTAAGATTTATAATCACAAAATGTCTCACGTAAAAAAGCTTAAAAGAAAAAAAAAGAAGGAAAGAAAAAACCAAAAAACAAAACCACATATGTGTCTAACATCCCTGCCTCCATGTTGGCAGGTATTGAAGGTAACTACTAATGTGATTAATATTTGAAATTCTAAGAAAAAGAGAAAAAATTTTACTTAATGTCAACAATTATGAAATTATATTATCTATAATGTGAAAATTTTTTTGGAGATTCTTCGTTAAAATTCGTACTTCCAATTCAATCCATTGCCAGTGGACTGACCTAGGAATTGAACCCAGACAACTATGGATACTGGCAGACGGAGCACACCTATCACATGCGTCCGTCAACCATATACCCAAGCTGATGTTAATAAGTATGAGTGGATGTTGAAGAAAAAAAAAAAAAAAAAGGAAGGAAAAGAAGAAATTGTGATTTTGTTCCTTGACCCTCCTTCATGAAAGAGTATTATTAGTAAGTTCTAAAAAGAGGTTAAAGTACTATTATTTTGATTAGTTTGAGTGTTTGAAGTTAAGATATTGGAATAAATTACACTCACTTGATGTCAGTTTTTTTATTAATAGATTTAGGTTGCAAGAAAATTTCAGTCATTTCTGAAAACAATCTCTTATTGTAGTCACTTTCGCCATCCAGTATTTTTGTTTAGTTGAAATTAAAAAGGTGACCTGATTGATTTGTATGTTCTGCTAACGCACAAGTATTTTTGTTTAGTCTACAGTCACTTTTGTGTGATGTAATTCTATCTTTTAGAACCCTAGAGGTTTGTCCTATATATACAATATCACATTCAGAACAAGGAATACTATAAACAACATTCGATGTTTTATTTATTTCGTCCTTATCCTTTAATTTACTGAAAACAGTCCCCACTGTCTTGGTTTGTTTATATGCTATTTTAATAGAGGGTTCATGTTTAAATAGTTTTGTAATTTGATTAGAAATTTGTTTTATGTAAGGAAAGGACGCATGTGACAGGTGTGCTCCGTCTGCCAGTATCCATAGTTGCCTGGGTTCAATTCCTAGGTCAGTCCACTGGCAATGGATTGAATTGGAAGTACGAATTTTAACGAAGAATCTCCAAAAAAAATTTTTCACATTATAGATAATATAATTTCATAATTGTTGACATTAAGTAAAATTTTTTCTCTTTTTCTTAGAATTTCAAATATTAATCACATTAGTAGATACCTTCAATACCTGCCAACATGGAGGCAGGGATGTTAGACATATATGTGGTTTTGTTTTTTGGTTTTTTCTTTCCTTCTTTTTTTTTTTTTTTAACCTTTTTTTACGTGAGACATTTTTGTGATTATAAATCCTACTTAGATTCACCACTTTTAAGTTACTCAACGCCTGTCCAAGGTTTTTTTGTAAATATCACCGACCAGGTGTAGTTTAACTAACCCTATGTTAACTTGAACTGAAATGTTGTGGTCTTTAGCAACAGATTAATATAAAAAACACAACATTCATATTTCTTTTAATACCATCATATAAAATTTTACTACCTTCAAACCAGTACACATTTTGCAAAAATAAAACTATTTTAACGTAATAATTAACAACATGGAACAATAAGCAATATATTACACAAGAATGCCAACTGTTTTTCACACAATGGAGTTATTTTCCGCTTAATGCGAGTAGCAGTAAGTAGATTTTGTCATATTTAATTAAAATAAGAATTTTTTTTTTTTTTGATCGTTGAAAAGATAATTTGTCTTTCTTAAGGGAAATTTTTTTTTCTGAATATTCCTTTTTTTTCTTTTTTCTGCTTTTCTTAATATAAACAAGCTCATTCACTAATTGTACTTCCATTATTGTAGCCCTGAGGAAGAAAATAAAGTTTTTCGAAAGCTTGAGTAGCACAAAGCATTTTCATTTAACAAGCCTCTAGGACTGATACCCCAATAAACTAAATTTGTTGTTTAACTAGTCAGTGAAGACTACCCTCTCTCTTTTATATATATATATATATATATATATATATATATATATATATATATATATATATATATATATATATATATATATATATATACTATATGTTTTTTCAAAGGTGGTTTCTATAACTTTTATTTCCTAAGATGGAAAAATAAAATTTGACTTGTCATATATGACCTAAAAATGATTGAATGACGTTTTAATTGTTTCTGATGATTTTCGGTTTTACCGAAATGACTCAACTTTTAATTTTAAATGGAACACCTGTATTTTTTCACCTATTCAATAGAAAATGACATCCTAAATACAATGACAACCCATATGCCAACTTTTGACATATTCCTTTAAAAATATTTTATTTTTTAATATCCAATCTAGAGTGCCATGACGTTGTTAAAACAACCAATTTTGAGTCCAGAAGGCATGGAAAATGGTTTAAATTTTATCTGTCATATTTTACGTCTTTTCCAGAAAGGTAAATAAATGTCCAAATTTTATTTCTAGACATAACTAACTTTTTTCAAATGTAACGATGATTGCTCGTTGGCATATTTGAAAAGAGCTTTTTTGTGAATAATTTGATAACCCACACTTAATATTTGGAGTTAATCAACACTAAAAAAGCAAAAATATAGGCATAGTAGTTGTTGCTTATAAAAATAATTTTTATTTTATTATTATTATTATTACTATTAATTATTATATTTATAGGTATTTAAATCAAAATGCCTTATTAATAAACACAGCAACAACTTAAAATAACTAACTCGCATTTAATTATTAAATATATGTAACAGCATTGTTACACATCAACGCTTTTGTTTATTTCCAAGCCTACCTGACAAAATTGCCAAAATGCATGTGACTCTCTTAATCAAATGCCACGGCCCGGATGTTGTAATAGTTTTATAAGCAACAACTACTTTGCCTATTTTTTTGCTTTTTTAGTGTTGATTTAACTTAAAATATCAAGTGTGGGGTATCAAATTATTCACAAAAAAATGCTCTTTTTAAATATGCCAACGAGCCACCATCGTTCCATTTAAAAAAATTGAGTTATGTCTAGAAATAAAGTTTTGGAATCTTTTTACCTTTCTGGTAAAGACAAAAAATACGTCGGATAATTAAAACTATTTTTTTACGCCTCCCTGTCTTAAAATTGGTTGTTTTAACGACGTCATGGCACTCTAGATTGAATTTTAAAAAATTTAATATTTTTAAAGTAAAATGTCAAAAGTTGACATAGGGGTGTCATTGTATTTAGAATGTCATTTTCTATCGAATAGGTAAAAAAAAATATAGGGTGTTGCAATTAAAATTCAAAAGTTGAGGTCATTTCCGGTGAAACCGGAAATAGTCAGAAACAATTAAATACATCATTAAATGCATTTTTAGGTCATATATCGACACGCCAAATTTCATTTTTCCATCTTAAAAAATAAAAAAGTTATAGGGGGAAACCACCTTTGAGAAACGCCCGGTATATACAGGGTGGCCGTCCATATTTTGACCCATTTTGATCGCGAATAACTTTTGAACAAATAAAGATATCAAGATACGGTTTTCGCAAATATACTTATATTTCTTTAAAGTTTATTCTCGTATCTTTACTATTAGCTCAAAAAAAAAATGGCCGATTTTCCGATATAGGACAACTTTGTTATTTTAAATGGAACACCCTGTATATGTTTCAATATTTTTAAAATTTAATCTTTCCCCTTTAAAAAAATGTAACACAAGCTATGGTTATCTTAAAAAATAACGCATTTATTGACCTCCAAAGAATTGACTGTATGTCGAATAGGAATATTATTTTAAAAGGATTTTTTAAAAAGTCGCCTGTGGAAACAAAGTTATCTCGTTTCCATAACAGCAACAAGCCTCATTGTCAGCCATTGTTGGTCATTTTTGACAAGTTATTTTAATTAGGAAGCGCAAAATGTTCTCGTTAAGCGAAAAAGGAAAATGTGTTATTATGTTTGCCGAAACCAAATCAGTAAAAGAAACCCAGCGAAGATTTAGAAACATGTTTAATAAAGCTCCACCCACAAAAAATTCAATTAAAATCTGGTACAGGATCTTTAGCCCGTAAAAAGAAATTAGTAAACAATGAGAATTTGCTAAATAAAACGTTACAAATTCTTAAGATAACTCAGGAAGATCCAACATTGTCAACAAGAAAAATCTCAAGTTCAGTCCATATTCCTAAAACTACAGTACAAGAAATCATGAAAAAAGAACTTAAATTAAAGCCATACAAAATTCAAATGTTAAAAGAAATAAAAGAAACTGATTTTCCACAAAGGATGGAATTTTGCCAGAGAATTCAAAATTTAGTAAGGAACAATATACATTTTTTGGATAGACTAATAATGTCAGACGAAGCCACATTTCACCTCAATGGAAAAGTAAATAAGCATAACTGCAGGTTTTGGGCAACAGAAAATCCTCGACAATATAACGAACACGTTAGAGATTCGCCAAAAGTCACAGTCTGGTGTGGTATTTCAAAGCAAAAAATTTATGGGCCATTTTTTTTTCATGAACCAACTGTAACCTCTTGGACTTACGTTGATATGCTGGAAATATTTTTTTATCCCCAATTGCAAGAAGAAAATCTATTGAATTTCGTCTATTTTCAACAAGATGGGGCTACACCACATTATGCTAACATTACCAAGGATTCACTGACCAACGTTTTTGAAACCGGTGGATTGGAAGAGGAGGCCCTATTTCCTGGCCACCTCGTTCACCAGATTTGACTGTTCCAGATTTTTTTCTGTGGGGATATGTGAAAGAGAGGTGTTATAGTCCACTTCCCCAAAATTTAGACCAATTAAAAATTAATATCCGAAACATAATAGAAAATATTCCTGAAGAATTTTTATCAATAGTTTTAATAAGTTTTTTTCGAATTTAAATAAGTGCGTCGAAGTGGGAAGGCATTTTCAACATTTACAGTAGTTTTTAAAAAGTAATGTAACCTTATTGTAACTATTATTTTGTGAATAACCTAAACCTTTGGCCATCCTTTTTTTTTGTAACATATGAAGCAAATTTTAATTGTTAAATAATATTGTTTGTCGACATGCAGTCAATTTTTCGAAGGTCAATAAATACGTTGTTTTTTGAGATAACCATAGCTTGTGTTACATTTTTTTAAAGGGGAAAGATTAAATTTTGAAAATATAGAAACATATACAGGGTGTTCCATTTAAAATAACATAGTTGTCCTATAATGGAAAATCGGCCATTTTGTTTTTGAGCTAATGGAATGTCACAATAAAATCGTGAAGGTACGAGAATAAACTTTAAAGAAATATAAGTGCATCTGCAAAAACCGCATCTTGATACCTTTATTTGTTCCAAAGTTATTCTTGATTAAAATGGGTCAAAATATGGCCGGCCACCCTGTATATACCGGGTGACAACGAAATCACTACCCAGCCCTTTATATCCTTAAATAATAACATATGACTTTTAAATTTTGAGATGACATATTATATTATAAGATGCCGATTTTGGAAATTATAGCATGTGCCTATCACTTCCGGTTTGACCGGAAACGACATCAATTTTGATTTTTTCAACGGAACACCCTGTATATTTTTCCGAATTTGGATTCTGCTAATCATTTCTGATATAATATCGAATATGAGAAAAGGGCGATTGAAATGTTCAAACGAATTATATATATATATATATATATATATATATATATATATATATATATATATATATATATATATATATATATATATATATATATATATATATATATATATATATATATATATATATATATATATATATATATAAAATTTAAATATATATATAATATATATATATATATATATATATATATATATATATATATATATATATATATATATATATATATATATATATATATTTTTTTTTTTTTTTAGAATGGTTATTAAGATCTCAGGGTAAAGCTGATCGAATGCTACAGGGTACCCGATGCGGTGAGCTGGGTGTTGCGCCCACCACGTATCGGTAGACATACAGAGTATGCCTCCGAAAGGAGTGCCTCACGGGTAGTGAAGACGTGAACGGGAAAACCCCTAAACGCCACTTACTGGACTCGTGAGGTCCAGCACTACTACGTAGAATTACTCATCGTTACCCAGGAAGCTCTTCAGAGTAATCTTCCCGATCCATTCCATGACCGTTGATTCCACGACTTCCTTAAAATTAAATGGAAGTGTGGATAAGCTGTTTCGATCTCTCGGCCCTCAGATCGCTTGGCCTTTGACGACGTTGACGATGTCTTATATCATATATATACATATATATATATATATATATATATATATATATATATATATATATATATATATATATATATATATATATATATATATATATATATATATATATATATATATATATATATATATATATATATATATATATATATATATACCGGGTGACAACGAAATCACTACCCAGCACTTTATTTTCTTGAATGAAAACATATGGCTTTCCAATTTTGGGATGACATATTATATCATAAGATGCCAACTTTGGATATTATAACATGTGCCTATCACTTCCGGTTTCACAGGAAACGACATCAATTTTGATTTTTTCAATGCAACACCCTGTATATTTTTCAGAATTTGGATTCTACGGATCATTCCTGATATAAAATCTATATTTTACTCTATACATATCTCTGCTAGTTTTTGAGAAAATGCTGATTAAAGATGACCAAACTACCGCACATTTTGCAGTTTAACATTATTAGAAAAGTCAATTTTCGCAGCACTTCCGGTAAAGCCGGAAGTAGTTTTATTATGACCTCCGCAGATAAAGTTTTTAAGAAAAATTAAATTAAACATAATAAATTTTTCTAACATTTATTTGTTTTCCCCTATAACTGCATAATGTGCGGTCGTTTGGACATATTCAATCGCCATTTTCTCAAAAACTAACAAAGATAGGTATGGGATATAATACAAATTTTATATCAGGAATGACCGGTAGAATCCAAATTTAAAAAAATATACAGGGTGTTACATTTAAATTTTTCAAGTAACATTATTAGAAAAATCAATTTTCGCAGCACTTCCGGTACAGCCGGAAGTGGTTTTATTATGACCTCCACAGATAGAGTCTTTAAAAAGAAATAAATTAAACATATTAAACTTTTATAAAATTCCTTTGTTTTCCCATAAAACTGCATAGTGTGCGGTAGTTTTGACATCTTTAATCGCCATTTTCTCAAAAACTAGCAGAGATAGGTATAGGATATAAAATAGATTTTATATTAGAAATGATCCCTAGAATCCAAATTTTAAAAAATATACAGGATGTTCCATTGAAAAAATTTAAGTTGATGTCGTTTCCGGTTTAACCGGAAGTGATAGGCACATATGGTACTATTCAAAATCGGCATCCTATGATATAATATATCATCGTAAAATTTGAAAGCCATATGTTTACATTTGGGAAAATAAAGGGCTGGGTAGTGATTTCTGTTGTCACTCGTGTATATATATATATATATATATATATATATATATATATATATATATATATATATATATATATATATATATATATAATATATATATATATATATATAATATATATATATATATATATATATATATATATATATATATATATATATATATATATATATATATATATATATATATATATATATAATATATATATATTTTATTAATATATTTCGGTGAAAATCGTAAAAATACTCCCAAAAAAATTTCCTGAAAGTTTCAGCCCTTAATATTAATATTACGTACTGTTGATCTACGCGATTTAACTAATAGGACCTTTTTTGTAGGAAATGAAATTTCCAACAATTTTGTTATTTATTTATTTTGTGTAGCTTTTGTCATTTACGAAAAAATGACAGAAAAACAAGAATTTTTTGACAAAATTTAGGTTTAGTGACCCTTACTACCTCGCCGGTGCGAGTTGCGCTTTTGCCGCATTAAACACTTTTGTAGAGCATTCAATTCTTAAAAAACCCCGTCTTTGGGCGAGACAATAACATAAAATGCTGCTGAGTTATAGAAATTAAAAAAAAAAGGAACAAAGTTTACGTGCTTTTTGAATGGAAAATCTTCACACGCTTTGGTTGGGCAAGTACTTAATATTAATATTAAGGGCTGAAACTTTTAGGGAACAAGAAAAAAAATGGTCGCGAAAAAAAAAAATATTATAATATATATATATATATATATATATATATATATATATATATATATATATATATATATATATATATATATATATATATATATATATATATATATATATATATACAGGGTGTACCCAAAGAACAATCGTCGATTTCTCAAAAACTTAGCAACGGAAAATTTTGAAAATTTGATACTTTACTAATATCAACACGGTCAGGTAATGCACAAGATTCGATGAACAGTTGTTGCTAAATTATTATATAGATCCTGTGCTGTAGAAATAAACAAGATATGTCTCTTTCTTTCAGACGTTTCTCGCATCCTTTTCTGAATCGAAGTTTTCTAGTTACGAATATCGCTGATCCATTCAGGCAATTTAAACGTTCTGTCAGAACTTTTAATCGCGTTTTTCCGCGTGCTCCCATATCGGTTTTCTTTTAAGTTTTATTTTAATTTTTTCCTTAAAGATGTAGTTCGCAAGACAAATATGGAGATAAATCTTGATTATCCGCATGGATACTGCTTGTTTTCACATAGAAAACCCACTTTGGTGAGTTCAATCTTTTTAAAGTTTTTAGGTTAGTTTTCTAATTGTAAAAAACTTTACTTTTAGTTAGTCCTGAGGAAGGGAGAAAATAAACTCTAGAAAGCTTGACAAAACAGAAAAGGGTTTTCATTACTAAATCCAGGCCACCAATCCTTTTTCAATAATTCAAAAAGACTGCATCCCCACTACTCTGGTTTTGATATTTTTTCTTAACTAGTCAGTCGACTACTCCCCATATATATATATATATATATATATATATATATATATATATATATATATATATATATATATATATATATATATATATATATATATATATATATATATAAAAAAAAAAAAAAGCTGTGACACCCATGACTATGAGTGTCACAGCTTATCCTGTGTTGATAAGAACTTTGAACAAAGTTTTTTACAAACCTTCAATTATTGACTATAAATTAATTTTTGTCCTAACCGTTTTCGAAAAGACGTCCCTTTATTACATCATACATATTATGCACTTCGACCTAAAGAAAATTCCTCTTTTTCATATTTATTTCGACAGAACCTAGTGGACGAACAGTGTAAATAATGTAAATTTTCAAAAACGGTTAGGATTAACAACATGAGTAAAAAGTACCTAATTCTTAGTTAATAGTTTAAGGTCTATACAAAACGCTGTCCAAAGTTCTTATTAATACATGGCGTAAAAAAGGGGGGTCATGATTGTCACAGCTAGTTCCACCCTGCAGTTGTAAGTAATTTACAACACATTCTTTAATATCAATTTTAGCCCAGTCTGTAGGTAATTTTCATGACTTTAATTTGTAACAGAAAAGGTGTTAGAAGTTGTAGAGGGTGATTACCTAAATATGACTATATAGTTTTAGACTCGAAAAAATTGTGCAGGAGTGGGGGGTGGTAAAAATAAGGGCTGTTTATGATGTCAACTTGTAACAGGTTAAAAGGTGTTAGAAGTTGTAGAGGGTGATCACCTGAATATGACTATATAGTTTTAGACTCAAAAAAAGTGTGCAGGGGTGAGGGGTGGAGGGTTAAAAATGCTAAAAACGTGTTTTTAGCTTCTACAAGCGCCATTGTTAATTTTAGAGGAATACATTTAAAATGTTTTTTTTAGGTATTAAAAAAAACTATTATTTGAGCCCGGCTAAAATTGATTTGGTCCATTTGTTTATGAAAAAATGCAAAAAAAAGGTTAAAAATAGCCATTTTTTGAAATGTTGATAATTATTGCAAAAATATTTTTCATCCATTTCTGTCATTGCAAAACATCGGTTTTTTAATTATTAATTAAATGAGAGGTTCTAAAGCATGATCCGATCATTTGTTGCTAAGATAATTGAGTTTTACTGATTTTAGAACCCTAATCTAGTAGGCTATATCTTTTTTGTTTATAAGTATTTTAGGTATTACAAACGGTCTTTTACTTTTTCAAGACTTATATTTTACTAATTTAGAAACGAAATAAAAAAAATAATATTCAGTCCTTCGTTTTGAGCCTTAAAAAAGGTACTTTTTTGTTAATAAAGAATTGGAGCCGAAGCGCACCCTGCATAAGTAAAGAATTTTAAACCAAGAAATATGAAAAACTGGCTTCAAAACAAATATTAAAAAAAAGAAGTCTCTATGACCAGTAGGAACCGAATTACCATTTTTTTTTAAGTAATATAATAATTTGGACGGCATTCAATAGTATAATACGTATACTTAATATACCGCATAATAAAAAGTTGTTATATTTGTTTTTTATTGCTAAAAGATGTGTTAAAAGTGACTGATACTTTCGTCGGCGCCAGGGAGGTAGTGGTGGGGATAGAAGCTTTCGGACTGACATGCCGAGTCAAAAACTGAAATCGAGAGTTTAAATCAGCGGAACGCAAACAAAATAGCCATATCTTTGCGAATTTTTATCGGATCAAGCTTTTTTTTATTTAGGGTAGCGCAAAAAGTTATGAATGCTAATTTTTTTTAAATTTAAATCCATGGGTATCAGCTTATTTTTAGTGGTAATATTGAAGGCACTTTAGGAATCGAAAAGCCAGATTGGTGTTTATGAATCCTCCAATTAAAATGGTATTGGCGAGAGATCAATTAATATATCTGAAACTGAAACTAAAATTTTAGCTTCAAATTTATTAATTGATATGTCGTCTAATAGGGTTTAAGTTTAAGTATTATACTATTAAATGCCGTCCAAATTATTTTTTAATTATTATAAACAATTTAATATTACTTTAAAAAAATGGTAACTCGGTTCCTACTGGTCATAGACACTTCTTATTTCTTAATAAGTGTTTTGAAGCCAGCTTTCCATATTTCTGGGTTTAAAATTCTTATCTTATGCAGGGGGCGCTCCGGCTCCAATTGTTTATTAACAAAAGAGTACCCTTTTTTCGAGGCTCAAAAAGAAGGATTGACTATCAATTTCTTTATTTCGTTTCTAAATTAGTAAAATATAAGTCTCAAAAAAGCAAAAGACAGTTTGTAATACCTAAAATATTTATAAACAAAAAAGATATAGCCTACTAGACTAGGGCTCTAAAATCATTAAAACTCAATTATCTTAGCAACAAATGATTCGATCATGCTTTAGAACCTCTCATTTAATTAAGAATTAAAAAACCGATGTTTTGCAATGACAGAAATGGATAACAAATATTTTTGCAATAATTATTAACATTTCAAAAAATGACTATTTTTAACCGTTTTTTTCATAAACAAATGGACCAAATCAATTTTAGCCGAGCTCAAATTATAGGTTTTTTTTAATACCTAAAAAAACATTGTAAACGGATTCCTCTAAAATTAACAATGGCGCTTGCAGAAGCGAAAACACGTTTTTAGCATTTTGAACCCTCCACCCCTCACCCCTGCACACTTTTTTTGAGTCTAAAACTATATAGTCATATTCAGGTGATCACCCTCTACAACTTCTAACACCTTTTAACCTGTTACAAGTTGACATCATAAACAGCCCTTATTTTTACCTACAGATTGGGCTATTAAGTTAGCGACAGTTCTCTTACGGTCTGGAAATTGCAAACATTCCTTTTATAAAATTGTATGTCTATATGGCCTTAAAGTAGAGTTTTACCAAATAGGAAGAATTATATAACCTTTCACATCCATTACCACTTATTGGCACTTTATTTATTGGTTTTGTACAAAGGTCATGTAATTTGCTTTTAGAAATAAAACCTTCATGTTTAACGATTATTTTATAATTTTCTTAAAAAGTTTGTTTCTAACTACTAACTTTTTAATTTTTTATTTACTTGCTGTTTAATGAATATATATAATATGCTTTCGCTTCGTTGCCGTAAATGCCAGCAATCGGATTACCCAGAAATTAGTTTTTCATCCTATGCGGCACAGATTAACTTTTAATTAAACTAAATTTATTTTGCTTCGGGCAATTAAATGCGTTAAATTTATCAAGATTTTGTGGAAATATGCTACAAAAAGTATTTGTAAGAACTTAGAATATGCGAAGGTCCGTGTCAGTGAAAAAAAGCATTATTACCAAATTTATTCTTATTTAAATTATTAAAAAATCGTAGAATACTGATTTTTAAATACCAAAAATAAAAACCCTAATGTATATCGGCTAACAATTTTGTTCCTTAGTTTTAAATGTAAATTGCCAAAAAAAATAAAAAATAACCAAACGTTAAAACTTGTGAATGCTAAAAACTCAAATTAAATTTTTTAACAGTTACACCTATTTTTCTTTACTATAAGCTGCTACATTATTTTCATCCCCATACTAACATTTTTCTTTAAGGAACAAGTGGCTCTGGTAGCTTTTTTTTTATTGTGGAATATTTTAGGAATTAAATTAAGAAACTATAATTTAGGTTACAGAAAGAATGTGCTAAACCAAACTATATCTTACTCGTTATATGATAAAAAATTTTACTTTACCATCTAAATTCAAAAATGCTTGTTTGCAAATGTCACATACTAATCCATTTTAAAATTTCTACTTTTTTAGTTGTCAAAAGATCATTGGAATACTATTTTCTAAATAGGTATAAATGAAATTAGCTAAAAGAATTCTTTTAATACAGGATGCAAGAAAAGTGCAAAGTTATTGACTCTAGCGCCCTCAGCTTTCACAATGGCTGTCGGAATGGAGAAACACTAAGGTAATTTATTTTAATAAATTATTACCCCAATTAAATAATTTTAACTTCCAGCATTTCTATTAACAAAAAAATATTTTTAAAAGTCCGTAACATTGCCCCTTACCTAGTTTTAATCGTATTGATCAAGTATATTTTCGGTCTTGATAGCGGCACAGCCGTTCTAGATGTACAATTTTCATCTTCGCCTATGGACTCTTCTGAATTTGGTACACCAGATTATTAAGCCGGGTCACTACTCTATATGATTCCTCCCATGACTTTTGTAGTTTTGGAAAACGCCCTTTAGATCTTTTTGGATTGTATAACCAAACTTTTTTACCGACCATGAATCGCTGATGATTAGCTTTCAAGTCATAGCGGGACTTCACACGGCCACCTTCTTTTTGTAGCTGATTACGAACTCCTTCTGCTAGTTTTTTATTGATGGAAGGCCGTCTAGTAGGTTAATCAACTGGAAGGCATAGTTCTGCAAAATGACTTTTGCAGGTGACGTTCCAGTTGTTTCGTGAACTATGGAGCGATAAGGTCAGTAAAAATGGCTGTATACAGTTGTCCCAGTTACTTTATTGTTCATTAACTTTAATCTTTAGGTAGTTAACAAGAATTCTGTTAAATCTCTCGACCATTTTATTTGACTGGGGATAAAAGGGTGTAGTTCTGGTTTTATGGATTCCAAGGAGATTACAGAGGTTCTTGAATAGATTGGACTCAAAGTTTCTACCTTGAGCAGTATGTATTTTTTTTTGGTACTCTATATCGACAAATTTATTGTTAAAATAGTATGTCGGCTTAATTTGGTATTGCGTAGACTTCATGCAATTGGCTAAAGTAATCCATTGCTACCAAAATATAGCGATGCCCAGATTTACTATGGCAGTTCTATCAAAAGGTGCTTATGTATTGTGTTGCTTCATCTTGCCATGGCTGCGTGTCTTAGGTCCCTTGCTGAAAGAGCAGTTCTTACAAATTCTGCAGCAGACTTCAATATCTGCACGACTTCCCAGCCAGTAGAACCTTTCTCGAACCTTTTCAAGAGTCTCCATAACTTCGAAATAAACACCTCTTATACCATTGTGCAAGGGTTGCAATGCTTCTGGAATCCTTTTGGTTGGTAGTATTGTTTGATAGGTATGGCTTTTGCCGTCAGAACTTTCCCAAATTCTTTTCAATAGGCCATCTTTCATAACCAACGAGTCCCATATCGCTCAGTATATTTTATGTCTCGGCGACTTTAAAGCAATTTTCTGATATGGGGGTCGTTCTGAATTTTCTGTCTTAAGTTTTACAATGTCTTTAAGATCAGGATCCTCTAGTTATTCTTTTGTGGGGATTTTAGGGTCCCATTCATAGAGAGCACTAGATCCGTGTTTTTCGGCAGTAAAATTCATTGGGATCTTTTTGTTTTTTACGCCTACTGCAATGTTTACAATTTTTTGGGCAAGTTCTTCTTGATAAAGAGTCAGCATTTCTATGGTTTAATCCTTTTCGATGTTCAATTTTAAAATCGTATTCTTGAACACGTTGTAACCATGGTGCTATCTGACCTTCCGGATTCTTAAACTGAAGCATCCATTTGAGTGATGCATGGTCCGTCCTCATGTCAAATTTCTGGCCATAAAGCTACTTATGAAAGTGCCCCAGAGATTTGATCAAAGCCAAAAGTTCTTTACTGGTCGTTTAGTTTACCTGTGACAAAATTTGACCAATGAAAGTATTGCTTGCATCAGTGTCCACAATAGATGTTTGATTGGGTTGTGAATATAACAACACTGGAGGATTACAAAGAGCTTTTTTCAGTTGTATAAAAGCTGCTTCACAATCTTCGGTCCATTTATAGCTTTTGTTTTTCACAGTAAGTCGATTTAATGGTCTCGCAATGTCAGCAAATCCATGTATAATTCTTCTATAGTAAGTGCACCGTCCCAGAAAGCTTTTAATTTCATGATTTCTTTTTGGTAAAGGCCAGTTTTGTATAGCTTCTGTCTTTTCTAATCTGTTTTCACTTCTTTTTTAGTGATTATATGCCTCAGGTATTTGACTTCTTTCTGGAAAAGGTGACATTTCTTTGGACTAAGCTTCAGCTGGGCAGATCTTAGCTTCTGAAAAACCTCTTCGGCAGTTTTGAGGTGGTCCTCAAATGTTTTTCCAAGAATAATTATATCATCTAGGTATACCAAGCCTGTTTTTCAAGTCTGTGTTCGTAATGTTAACTCCATCAATCGTTTAAGAGTAGCACGGACATTACATAGACCAAATGGCATAACATTAAACTGTCACAGTCCGGTTCCGGTTGAGAAGGCAGATTTTTCCTTATCTTTGGGATGAAGTTCTACCTGACAATAGTCACTTTTCAGGTCTAAAGTCAAAAACCATTTTAATCCCATCAGCGTATCTAGAGTATCGTCTATTATTGGTAATGAAAAACAGTCCTTCTTCGTGACACTCTAATGTCTTCAATTAACTTTCCAACTTCGTCTCTTTTAGCCAAAGGAATTTGTCATGGTGGTTGCCTTATCGGCGCTGCATCACCTATATTTATTCGATGTTGAACTATGTTGGTTTTTCTTAAATCCTTCATACTTTGCTTGGAAAATGACTTTTAAATTTGGGGATAATATAATATCTTCTGTAAGTACAACTTCTCGAACTGATGCTACATTGTTCCGTGGAAGTCTTTTTACAATCTTTTCATTATTAGTTTGCAGGATTCGTTGTGGAAGGTTAAGTACAAACTTTTGGTGTTCCATAATGTCAAGGCCAAGGATAACTTCGTCCATTACGTCAGCAACAATCTGTATAAAGGTTGTTGTTCCCAGGCTTATTCCTGCTTCATGTATGCCTCTAATTGGTATGACTGATTCATTCAGTTTTAAAAGTATAGTTTTTTCAGAGCGGAATATTTTGCAATGTGCTACAATGTTCGGCCTTACGATAATATATGTGGAACCAGTATCTAGAACCATCTCACATTTCCGACCGCATACATTTCCAGGTACTACTAATATGTCGTAATATTTTAATTTTTGTTGTTGATGGGTCCTGGTAACAATTAACCAATTTTTGTTTGTTGAACTAGGAGTTTTCCGGACTACTGACAGGAGCATTGAATCTAGTACAATTTCTTTGGACCTGCCCTTCTTTACCACACTTTCAGCACTGAATGTTATTTATTTCTCTTAATGTCATATTGTTTCTCTTTCTATTTGTTTTTTAAGGAATATCTCTTGCAACTCCCTTATTACTCTTGCAAAAATCATTATTTGAATTGCCATCTTCGGAAACAAAGTTCATTCTTTGAACTTTTGTCTGACTCCTGGATGTTTGTTTGGCTGTTTCAAATTAAAGTGCAAAGGCAAGACCTTTAGATATTTTCCTAAGTCTGGTCATTCTTACAGCCTGTATCATATCAGGATCGCACAGACCTTTAATAAAACTGCCTACTGCCAATTCTTGTTTAATTTCTTCTGGGTAGGCTGAATATATCATATTAATTAGTTTAATATTCGCTTCAGGCTCCTAAAGGAGTATGTATCGTTGTCTTTGTCCTTGGAGCTGCGCCGTATAAGCTTCTTGTAAGTAGGCTTCATCGTAGCTTCACAGGAACTTCATAATGGATTCATAGTCACATTGTTTTGTTTCGGGAATTTTTCTGAACACCTCGAAGTGCATGTACTACAGCTCGTGCCTTTTCTGGTAAACTCCAATTGTTACCGTTGGCAGCAGCTTCAAACTGTCGAAGATACGTAACCCATGGTACCTTGCCATCAAAAGTTAGTGGTTTTATAATAGTTGTTCCGGTACCTCTTTCTGAAACGACGACAGTACTAGTTATCTTTTGAATTTTTCTTTATACTTTGCACTTTTTTTCTGCATTTGGCTTTAAACTAACTGAATAGTCTGTTGTATGTCTTCTATTTCTTCTTTAATATCTTCCTTGGTTAGTTTTACTTCAAGCAGCATTTGTTTTCTTATCTTATCTTGACTTTGTTAAAATTCTCCTTGTAAGGCTACTAGAATTTTTACTATCTTTTCTTTAAGGTCTTGTTTCATTTCTTTTTCGCTTTTTCTAATATCTTTTTAAACTTTCTCGAACTGTTATCTTCCTTTTGCTTAACTTTTTTTATAGTAGGGACGCCCACCATGCTGAATGGGGATTTACTTGATCGTCATAGAGACCTATTGGGTTGCAAAGCTTAGATGATAAAAAGAAAATATGTAATATATACCTTTTCATCGGTGGAGGGAGCGTCTATAGATTTTCAAAAATGTAAAAAAAACTGTTGCATGGACATACTCAAGCGCGTCAGATATTAAGAGCATCCATGTCCCACGTATTTTTAATAATGTATGTATGTTAATCTATTCCTTTGCATGGTGGGGGTGGTTGTATGTAAGGGTTGAAAATTAGAAAAACCAAAATTTAATCGAGAACGTCAGATTTCCTAAGGGATTGTTAAGATAACCTAAAAAAAGCCCCCATTCAATATTCTGACGATTTCGATGTGACGCAAACTCGCGGCCATTATTAGAATGTGCAAAAAAAAACGCCATTTTAAAATACTCAAGCGCGTCAGATTAAAATATCAGGTAATCTGACGATTATCTAATATCGCCTGATCTGACAATTGAAAAAAATTTGATTTTATTATATATATATAATATATATTTATATATATATATATATATTATATATATATATATATATATATATATATATATATATATATATAATATATATATTAATATATATATATATATATATATATATATATATATATATATATATATATATATATATATAGGTGCCACAGATTCGAGTGCATGCATGGGGATCTCGGAAACCGTAAGAGATATGAATTAGGTTAAATTATGGCAAAGTTTTGTATTTGCGTAACTAACCATGTCCACTTTAGAAAGTTGCAAAATTCCGAGTACTTCCGGAGATATCCAAAAAAAAACGAAATTTGCCAATTTTGTTTTTATTTTTATTTGACGTTATATAAAGAGATATGGAAAAACAAAAGATACTTTTTTATAGCCACTTTTTAAGCTCTACAAAACAACGTTGAGAGATTTTCCGCACGACGTTTCGTTTTCGTTAAACCATCATTAGCTTAATTTTTTTAAATACGGACCTGGGTTTATTATTTAATTTTTTTGAACCCCTTATTATAACAATTTCAAAAATGTATAACACTTAATACCAATTAACCAATATGGAACGCCCCTATAGGAAATATTGTGCGTTCCTTGTCTAACTTCTTGTCTCTTATGAAAAATATGTTTATTTAACAAAAAAATATTAAGTGTTATACATCATTGTAATTGGGATTATAACTGCTTCAAACAATTGCAGTAAACAATTGAGTGCCGTATTTAATAAAATTAAGTTGATGATGGTTTAAGGAAGACGAAACGTCGTACGGAAAATCTCTCAACGCTGTTTTGTGGAGCTTAAAAAGTGACCAAAAGAAAGTGTCTTTTGTTTTTCCATATCTCTTTAAATAACCTCAGAAAAAAATTAAAACGATTTCCCGAAATTTCGGTTTTTTTCCGGATATCTCCGGAAGTACTCGGAATTTTACAACTTTCTAAACGGCCTGTTATTAGGCACCTAAATGCGCAACTTTGCAATAATTTAACCGACTTTGTATCTGTTACGGTTTCCGAGATCCCCATGCATGCACTTAAATCTGTGGCAGCCTGTATACAGTGTGTCCCAAATTGGGCCTACATGTATTGGTAACTCGGGAACCATTAGAGCTACAGTGTTGGTTAAATTAGGAAAGTTTTAGACAATTTAATTGCCAAATTAAATCTGCTTTTAGATTTTATCGATCTTTTATGGTTTTTGAGATAATTAAGAAAAACCAAATTGGTGCATTTTTAACTTTTGCATGTAGCTTGCAAACTACCAATTTTAAGATTACTACATTATTAGAACACTTTTTTAAAAAGAATTTAATTTAAGTAAAAATACTTTTCTAACCTTATTTGTTTTTAAGATATTTACTCAAACTTTGGATTTTCATACGGACACCATATTGGATTTTTACATTTTTGAAAAGAGCTCTTCAAGAGCTTTTTATTGATGTATCACAAGTCTAGGTTTTCAGATTGCTTAAGCTCTAAAAACGATAATTTTTGTTTATTTGATAGTAGGCTTAGACTAGAATGCGTAATGGCCACCCCGTTTCATAAAAAACAAATGATACGCATCTTATAATTTAAATAATGTAAATGTCACAATTAGCAAAAATTCAAGTTTTAATTATTTAAAGTATTTACAATAATGGCTCTTAATTATTCCAATAATGAAAAGGTAAATATGCCACAAATTTATTTTAAATTTAACAGAAATACAGAAGCTGCAGCACTTGCATACGAAGAACAATTTCCGGGGCGGCAACAACCTAACCAAAGACATTTTAGATTCTTAGTTACGAACTTGTTAGCCTATGGATCTTTTGTGAAACCGAATCCCAAAACTTATACAAAAAATAATGAAGCAAGAGAGGCGATTATAATGGACAACGTTAAAGATGATCCCACAACATCGGTTAGAAAAGTGGAAGAACAGACAACAATTCCTAAGTCATCTGTGCATCGGTCTTTAAAAAAACACCTTTTTCATCCAAACAAACCACGCATTGTCCAGGATCTTCAGGAGTATGATTTCAATAGACAAATCACCTTTAGTCAATGGTTTATTACTAAATGTCAACAGATACCCAATTTCCAACCCAAGGTTCTCTGGACAGACGAAACCCGGTTTACAAATTGTGGAATTTTTAATAGGCACAATTATCAATGCTGGGATACAGAAAACCCACATAATTTAGAAGAAAAACTGCTACAAACAAGGTTTGGCTTTAATGTCTGGTGTGGCATCATAGGTAATTTAAAATGCACCTTTAATTTACGTCTCGCAATTAGATAAAACATTTATTTTTTTATTTTAGACAACCGTTTAATTGGACAATATATTTTTGAAGAAACTCTGAATGGAGATAGGTATTTGCTACTCCTGCAAGAACAGATTTTACCGGTCATTAGAAACACAGTTCCGCCAAATGAAATGAATAATTTGTGGTTCCAGCAAGACGGATGTCCAGCGCACAGTACCAGGGAGGTGATGGAGGTCCTTAGAAATACCTTTAATGACAACATAATCTCTAATAATGGGCCAATTGCTTGGCCAGCTAGATCACCGGTCATCACACCCCCTGATTTTTACCTATGTGGACACGCAAAAAATGAGGTGTACGAGTTTTCTCCGCCCGAAACTAGGCTAAAACTAGAACACAGGGTACGGGATGTGTTTGCTTTCATCAACCGAAACACGTTACGCCGAGTAACCCGCAAAGGTGTTGGAAAAATGCGAGAAATGTGTGGAAAATGGAGGAAGACATGTACTGTGATTTTATTTTCTTGTTTACTGATACATTTTTGTTTTACAGTTGTGTTTAATTATTATCAGTTTAAGGTAATATTAGGAAGTATTAATTTTTGCAAAAAGCATCACTTTTTTGTATAAGTTTTGAATTTCGCTCTCACAAAAGATCCATAGGGTAACAAGTTTATCACCAAGAATCTTAAATGTCTATGGTTAAGTTGATGCCGCTCCGGATGCGTATCATATGTTTTTTATGAAACGGGGCGGCCATTACGCAGTGTAGTCTAAGCCTACTATTAAATAAACAAAAATTATCGTTTTTAGAGCTTAAGCGATCTGAAAACCTAGACTTGTGATACATCAATGAAAAGCTCTTGAAGAGCTCTTTTCAAAAATGTAAAAATCTAATATGGCGTCCGTATGAAAATCCATCCATTGGGTAAATATCTCAAAAACAAATAAAGTTAGAAACATATGTTACCTTAAATTAAATTCTTATTAAAAAAGTGTTCTATAATAAAGTAGTAATCTCAAAACCGTAAAATTGGTAGTTTGCGAGCTACAGGCAAAAGTTAAAAATGCATCATTTTGGTTTTTCTTAATTATCTCAAAAACCATAAAAGATAAATAAAATCTAAAAGCAGATTTAATTTTGCAATTAAATTGTCTAAAACTTTCCTAATTTAACCAACGCTGTAGCTCTAATGGTTCCTGAGTTTCCAATACATGTAGGCCCAATTTAGGACACATGTATATATATATATATATATATATATATATATATATATATATATATATATATATATATATATATATATATATATATATATATATATATATATATATATATATATATATATATATATTAAGATTTATTAGGTTTTTAGTTATTAGAAATATAAGGTTAGAATCATTTTATTTAGGTTAGTAATTTATTTAAAATAGGTTACCTTAGTTTTCCCTTTTTCGACGGTCATTGCGGATTATCCTGAGGGCGCTGGAGACATCCTTTTACACTTTTCTTACATCCTGTAGTAAAAGAATCCTTCCAGCTAATTCTAGACTTTTCCAGACTTTTCCATTCTTTCCACTTCACTATAAAAGCGCGAGGAAAATCCGCACGGGCCAGTTTAGTTTTGCAATTCACAGAGATAAGAAGTTGACAGATAGTAAAAGGTTAAACAGTTGTCACAATAACGTTACGTTGAATTTTTGTTACCATAGAAACGTTTGTGAACCTAATTTGCAATAAAAGGTGTAAAACCAGGATACGTGTTTTTATACGGGGTGTCACGGAACATTTGGTGTCAGAAGCGGAACGAGGACCTACAAGAAAGCGAAAGTGATTAAGAATATTTGAATGCCTGTTGGGACCAGACAGCAAACAGCAGCTATGGAAGAATTAACTGCATTGATGAAGCAAATGATGGAAGACATGAAGACCAGCCAAGAATCATTGAAAGAAGATCTTAAGAAAGAAATGAAGACCAGTCAAGAAGATCTGAAGAAAGAAATGAAGACTAGTCAAGAAGATCTGAAGAAAGAAATGAAGACGAGCCAAGAATCCATGAGAGAAGATCTAAAAGAGAATTAAAGACCAATCAAGAGGAAATGAAGAGAAGTCAAGCAGAAACAAGACAACAGATCGAAAAAATTCAAAAAGACATCAAAAAGAGCCAAGAAGAAATGAAACAAGAGCTTAAAGAAAAGATGGTGAAAATTCGAGAACACCTAAAAGGAGAATTTCAACAAAGTCAAGATGAGCTAAGAAAACAAATGCTATTTGAATTAAAACTTACCAAGGAAGATGTTAAAGAAGAGATGCAAGAAATACAACAATCGGTTGAAGACAAAGTTTATCAAATCCAAGGTCAAATGCAACAAGAAGTCCAACATTTACAGCGACAGATTAAAAATATAGCTAGTACAGGTGTTGTTTCAGAATGTGGTACCACCGTAACTGTTATGAAACCACCCACTTTTGATGGCAAGGTACCCTGGGTTACGTATCTTCGACAATTTTAAGCTGCCGCCAATGGAAATAATTGGAGTTTACCAGAGAAGGCACGAGCTCTAGTACTAGCTCTTCGAGAAGAAGCTATGGAAGTTCCCGAGGAGAAGCAATGTGACTACGAAACCATTGTTAAGTTCCTGGAAATGAGATACGGTGAAGATCACTTACAGGAAGTTTATAAGGCGCAGCTCCAAGGACGAAGACAAAGATATAATGAAAGCCTCCAGGAGTATGAAACGGATATCGTACGGCTTATAAATCTGACATATCCGGCATACCCAGAAGAAATTAAACAGGAATTAGCAGTAGGTAGTTTTATTGAAGGCTTACGTGATCCAGATATGAACCAGGCGTTAAGAATGGCCAGACTTAAGAAAATATCCGAAGCTCTTGCTTATGCACTTCAGTTTGAAACAGCTAAACAAACATCCAGAGGTCAGACAAGAGTTCGAAGGATGAACTTTGTTCCAGAAGATGAAAATTCAAATAATGATTTTGCAAGAGTGATGAAGGAGTTGCAAGAGATATTTCTCAAAAAACAAATAGAAAGAGACAGCACTATGACATTTAGACGAAGAAATAACATCTGTTGCTGGAAGTGTGGTAAAGAGGGGCACGTCCAAAGAAATTGTACCAGATTTAATGTCCCTGCCAGTAGTTCGGAAAACTCCCAGTAGCCAGCTTTAAGGGGCAGAAAGCTGGCTAGTGCTACCAAGCCCCATCAACAACAATAATAAGAGTATCCCGGCTGCAAAACAACGGCTCCAGCTTGGTAGTACCTGGAAATATATGCGGTCGGGAATGTGAAATGGTACTAGATACTGGTTCCACACATACTATTGTAAGGCCGAACATCGTAGCCCATTGCAAAATATTTCGTCCAGAGAAAAATTATATTTTGGAAACTGCCAATGGAGAAGTTATACCCATTAAAGGCATACATGAAGCAAGAATAACCTTGGGGACAACAACTTTTATACACGTTGTGTTTGTTGCTGACATAATGGACGAAGTTATCCTTGGTCTTGACATTATGGAACATCAGAAGTTTGTACTTGACCTTCCACAACGAATACTGCGAACTAGTAATGAAGAGATTGTAATGAGATTTCCACGGAACAATGAAGTATCCATTCGAGAAGTTGTACTTACAGAAGATGTCATTTTACCCCCAAATTCAGAAGCCATAATCCAAGCATGGTGTGAAGACTTAGAAGAAGGTGAAATCCTATTAGTTGAACCAATTGAAAATAGTCCACTATACGCTAAAGGAATTCTACCCGCAAGAACTTTGACGCAAAACAGAAGAAATACGGTATTTGTCAAATGCTGAACCTGAAAGATTACCCTCAACAAGTCCAACAAGGTGACAAAATTGGTACCTGTCAACCTGCTAATATGATAGTTACCCGTACCTTTACTACACCTGTTGAAGTTCCTTTAAGTAAACTACCTGATGCTCTGCAAGACTTGGTAATTTCTGCAAAGCCCTGTTAGATCCAGTGCAGGTTACTAAGTTGGAAGACCTTCTGAAAATCAGACGTTTTCTCTCTCTCTGAAAAAGATTTGGGAAAAACCAACATAGTTCAACATCGAATAAATACGGTGATGCAGCACCGATAAGGCAACCACCACGACGAATTCCTTTAGCCAAAAGAGACGAAGTTGACAAGTTAATTGGAGACATGCAAAACCAAGGCATTATAGAACCATCCCAGAGTCCATGGTCATCTCCAGTAGTCCTGGTTAAGAAGAAAGATGGTTCCACCAGATTTTGTGTTGATTTCAGAAGACTTAATGACGTCACGAAGAAGGACAGTTTTCCATTACCGAGAATAGACGATACTCTAGATACTCTGACGGGTTCAAAATGGTTTTCGACTTTAGACCTGAAAAGTGGCTATTGGCAAGTAGAACTTCATCCGAAGATAAGGAAAAATCTGCCTTTTCAACCGGAACCGGACTGTGGCAGTTTAATGTAATGCCATTTGGTCTATGCAATGCCCCTGCTACTTTTGAACGATTGATGGAGTTAACATTACGTGGACTAACTTGGAAAACATGCTTAGTATACCTAGATGACATTATTATTCTTGGAAAAACATTTGAAGACCACCTTAGAAATGTCGAAGAGGTTTTCAGAAGCTAAGATCTGCCCAGCTAAAGCTTAGTCCAAAGAAATGTCACCTTTTCCAGAAACAAGTTAAATACCTGGGGCACATAATTACTGAAGAAGGAGTGAAAACAGATCCAGAGAAGACAGAAGCTATCCAAAACTGGCCTACACCGAAAAACAAGCATGAAATTAGAAGTTTCCTGGGGTTGTGCACTTACTATAGAAGATTTATACATGGATTTGCTGCCATTGCCAGACCATTACATCGACTTACCGAGAACAACAAAAGCTATGAATGGACCGAAGATTGTGAAGCAGCCTTTATACAACTGAAGAAAGCCCTTTGCAATCCTCCAGTGTTGTCATATCCACAACCCAATCAAACTTTTATTGTGGACACTGATGCAAGCAATGCTTCTATTGGTGGAATTTTGTCACAGATACAAGATGGCCAAGAAAAGTGATAGCGTATTTCAGCAAAGTTCTTTCAAAACCTGAACGAAATTATTGTGTGACCAGAAAAGAACTTTTAGCTATTATCAAATCACTGGAGCACTTCCATAAGTACCTTTATGGCCAGAAATTCCACCTAAGGACGGACCATGCATCACTCAAGTGGTTGCTTCAGTTCAAGAATCCTGAAGGTCAGATAGCACGATGGTTACAACGTGTTCAAGAATACGATTTTAAAATTGAACATCGAAGAGGATTAAACCATAAAAATGCTGACGCTCTATCAAGAAGACCTTGCCCCGAAGATTGTAAACATTGCAGTAGACGTGAAGAACAAGAAGATCCCGATGAATTTCACTGCCGAAGAACCCGCATCCAGTGCTCTCAAGAATGGGACCCTAAAATCCTCGCAAAAGAACAACAAGAGGATCCTGATCTTGGAGATATTGTAAAATTTAAGACAGAAAATTCAGCACGACCCCCTATCAGAAAGTAGCTTCAAAGTCTCCGAGATTTAAAGGGTACTGGGCCATATGGGACTCTTTAGCAATGAAAGATGGACTTTTAAAAAGAGTCTGGGAAAGTTCTGACGGCAAAAGCCATACCTATCAAACAATACTACCAACCAAAAGGGTTCCAGAAGTATTGCAAGCCTTGCACAATGGTATAGGCGGTGGCCATTTCGGAGTTATGAAGACTCTTGAAAAGGTTCGAGAAAGGTTCTACTGGCTGGGAAGTCGTGCCGATGTTAAAGACTGGTGTAAAATGTGTAAGGACTGCGCCTCCAGCAAGGGACCTAAGACACGAAGCCATGGCAAGATGAAGCAATACAATGTAGGGGCACCTTTTGAAAGAATTGCCATAGACATAGCAGGACCATTTCCAACAAGTAAATCTGGGAATCGCTTATATTTTGGTAGCGATGGATTACTTCAGCAAATGGCCAGAAGTCTACGCAATACCAAATCAAGAAGCTACCACTGTTGCCGACGTACTATTTCAACAATGGATTTGCCGATATGGAGTACCAAGAGAAATACATACTGATCAAGGTAGAAACTTTGAGTCCGATCTATTCAAGAACCTCTGTAATCTCCTGGGTATCCATAAAACCAGAACTACACCCCTTCACCCGCAGTCAGATGGAATGGTCGAAAGATTTAACAGAACTCTTGATAAATACCTGAAAATTAAGGTAAATGACCAACAAAGTAACTGGGACACCTGTATACAGCCGTTTTTACTAGCCTATCGCTCCGCAGCTCACGAAACAACTGGAACGTCACCTGCAAAAAGCCATTTTTGGAGCGGAGTTATGCCTTCCAGTTGATTTACTTACTGGACGACCTTCTACCAATGAAAAGCCAGCAGAAGATTATGTAAGTCAACTCAGTAAACAGCTGCAAGAAATACACGAAGGGGTTCGCAATAAGCTACAAAAAGAAAGTGACCGTATGAAGTCCCGCTATGACTTGAAAGCTAATCATAAGGGATTCATTGTCGGAGAAAAGGTTTGGTTATACAATCCAAGAAGAACCAAGGGGCGTTCACCGAAACTGCAGAAGTCATGGGAGGGACCATATAAAGTAGTAACCCGGCTTAATGATCTGGTGTACCGAATTCAGAAGAGCCCACATGCGAAGATGAAAGTTGTACATCTAGAACGGCTGTGTCGCTATCAAGATCGAGAAGATACTTGATCGAGACGATCAAAACTTGGGAGGGGGCAATGTTACAGACTTTAGTTAGTGTTTAGTTATTAGAAATATAAAAGGTTAGAATCATTTTATTTAGGTTAGTAATTTATTTAAAATGGTTACCTTAGTTTTTCCCTTTTTCGACGGTCATTGCGGATTATCCTGAGGGCGCTGGAGACATCCTTTTTACACTTTTCTTACATCCTGTAGTAAAAGAATCCTTCCAGCTAATTCTAGACTTTCCAGACTTTTCCATTCTTTTCCACTTCACTATAAAAAGCGCGAGGAAAATCCGCACGGGCCAGTTTAGTTTTGCAATTCACAGAGATAAGAAGTTGACAGATAGAAAAGGGGTTAAACAGTTGTCACAATAACGTTCTTGAATTTTTTTTACCATAAAACTTTGTGAACCAAATTTTTGCAATAAAAGGTGTAAAACCAGGATACGTGTTTTTATACGGGTGTCGGAACAATATATATATATAAATATAAATATAAATGTTCGGGAATTTAATTTATGGCTGTGTGTTAAATTTTAAGTCATGGATAAAACCAAATTTTGACATTTTTTTTCCATAAAAAAATATGTGTCGCATATTTTACTTTATAAGTTAGCCCTTTTTTTTTCCGAAGAAAATTTTAAAATGATATTTTAAATACGTAATTCAAATTCAAATATTAATTTAACCGTTTAAACAATTCAATGTACTAATTAAAATAAGTCTAAAAATTAATATTTGAAATTCAATTTAAAATTTTTAAAAATATATCAAACTCGGGTTTCCGAAAAATACAATTTTAAAATTTTCTTCGGAAGAAAGGACTAACTTACTAAAATAAAAAATTTGCAAAAACCCTTTTGTTTGGGTCTGGAAAACCTGTCTGGAAAAAATGTCAAAATTTTTGTTTTTTATCAAATGGCTCAAAATTTTATACATTGCCATAATTTTTCCTGAGGCCAACACCCTTTTTAATTTTTTATATTTTGACAAAAAGAATTTCCCAGCAATTCGACCCAAAAAAAATTTTTAAAAATTTTTATTTCCCACTATAAAAATGAAATCGGATCGTTTATTTTTGTTTCTGAGGTTTTTAAAGGTTAAAATTGCAAATGGTTAAATTTTTGTTAATCGTATATAATGTTTCAAAAAAAATATGAAATAACAGGATATTTTCTATATATGTACGAACAATATACAGGGTGTCATTGAAATGGTGTAAAAAAATTCGGGGGTGATAGTACTCCTAAAAATAGTAAAAGTTCCTATAATATAGGGCGGAAAATGCATATTAAGGGAGTTGGGGGCACTGAAAGGGTGAATTTAAAAAACGGTTTTTTTGAAATTATAGGTTTAAAAAAACGAGATAAGATTTCGAAAAAAATCCTCTGCCATAAATTTTGACTCTAAATCAAATGGTGATACTGAAAAATTATTTGGAAAATCGGAAAGGGTAGTTTTTGCAAGGGTAGGGGTTGTTTCGTGAATAACTTTTTCAGGATATTTTTTTCGCAACGTGGGTTCATTTTTTAAAAACTACATACTTTTTCCTATAAAAAAGGTACTCTTGTTGCACATCGCCCAGAGCGATGGTTTTCGAAAATTGAAGGCAAAGAGTTTGCTCTGATGGGTTGCTTCTTATTGCTTTAAAAAACGAAATAAACCAAATACTAAAATTCCTTATTTAATGCATATTTATTTGATTTATTGAAGGTATGCGGTCTTATCACTTTATTTATTTCGCATGTACGCAAAAAACATGTTCTGGTTCACAAGTATTTTTGTCAGTTTATTGTTGTTGAAGTGTGCGTAAACGTAAAATTTGACAAATTATGGAATACACTGTGAGTGAATTGGCAGATATGCATTTTATTTATGGAAGAGCGAATGGAAACGGTCTTTTAGCTAAACGCTTGTATGTCCAAAAATATCCAAATCGCAGGGCACCTTCTCACCGGATATTTGCGAGAATTCATCAGCGCCTAAGAGATACAGGTTCATTTGAACCTAGAAACCAAGACCGTGGCCGTAATTTGACGGTAGAGGAAGATCCGGGGATATCGGTAAGGAGAATTGCAGTGCGGGAAAACGTGAGTCGCCATTCTGTGTGGATGACTCTTCATTCTCAACTCCTGTATCCATATCGCATCCAAAGGGTACAAGCTCTTGCTCCGGCAGACTATCCCGCTCGAGTCATCTTCTGTCGTTGGTTATTAAAAAACTCGCACAAGAACCCCTTTTTTTGGCAAATGTTTTATGCACGGATGAAGCTGGGTTTACAAGAAATGGAATTTTCAATTACCATAATACACATCACTGGTCTGATGAAAATCTTCATGCTGTTGTGGGGAAAAGTTCTTTTATACCAAATTCGATTCTCAGTTAACGCTTTTGGCGGGAATTCTTGGCGATAGACTTATTGGACCATTTTTTTTACCCCTGAGGTAGGTTAATTTTACACCTTTCGAAAAGTCACTTATTTCTTATACTAATAAACATTTTAGGCTAAATGGTCAAAGTTACCTTAATTTTCTAATACATGATCTACCAGCACTTTTGGACGAAGTTCCCATAGCACAGAGGCAGATCATGTATTTTATGCATGATGGTGCACCAAACTCATTTCCGCTAGCGGTGAGGAATCATTTGAACCAAGTTTTTGAGAGGCGTTGGATAGGACGTGGTGGTCCACAAGCTTGGCCAAACAAGATCACCAGATCTTAATCCACTAGATTTCTACTTCTGGGGCCACTTGAAAACTCTGGTTTACTCAGTGCCGATTAATACTGAAGAGCAACTACGGCAACGCATTAGTTTACTGTTCCAATCAAATTCGTACAACACCTGGGATATTCCACAGGGTACGCAGATCGTGGAGAAGAAGAGCAGATGTCTGCATTGAAATGAATGGTGGTCACTTTGAACATTTACTATGAATTAATTAAGGTATGCATTATTTTAATAAGGAATTTTGGTATTCAGTTTATTTCGTTTTTAAAGCAATAAGATGTTTTAAAAATAATGAAATTTTAATTTTTCAATTAATTATTTGATTTACTTTTGAAACGCCATAACATTCATAAGTTTATGTTGATTAACCAGTTAGCAACCCATCAGAGCAAACTTTTTGCCTTCAATTTTCCCGAAAACCATCGCTCTGGGCGATGTGCAACAAATTACCTTTTTGATAGGAAAAGTATGTAGTTTTTCAAAAAATGAACCCACGTTGCGAAAAAATATCCTGAAAAAAGTTATTCACGAAACAACCCCCTACCCTTGCAAAAACTACCCTTTCCGATTTTCCAAATAATTTTTCAGTATCACCATTTGATTTAGAGTCAAAATTTATGGCAGAGGATTTTTTTTGTCGAAATCTTATCTTTGTTTTTTAAGCCTATAATTTCAAAAAAACCGTTTTTTAAATTCACCCTTTCAGTGCCCTAACTCCCTTAATATGCATTTTCCGCCCTATACTTATAGGAACTTTTTTACTATTTTAGAGTACTATCACCCCCGAATTTTTTTACACCATTTCAATGACACCCTGTATATATATATATATATATATATATATATATATATATATATATATATATATATATATATATATATATATATATATATATATATATATATATATGTATAAATATATATATATATATATATATATATATATATATATATATATATATATATATATATATATATATATATATATATATTATATACATATATATAATAACAAATAGGTAGGTTTCTTTGGGCATATAGGCTCCTTAAGAACTGAAAAAAAATATTAAAGTCCTGTTAGATATGACTACCAAGCGGTTGGTTTAAAATTACAAGACCCCCAAGTAAATGGTTAACCCCGGGTCCAAAATCCGATTACACGTGTTTCACCCTTGTTGGGGATGGTCACACCGAATGTAGGCCGAAGACACCTTTGACATGTAGAGCGGTAGCAGAACAATTGTAATTCAATACAACTGAACGTAAGAAGAAACTAGCGCCATCTCGTAAAGGGTAATTTTAAACCAACCAATTTAATATCGACAGGTCAAGATGTTATTTTGCGCCATGTAGGTGTATTACGCAAAAGATTCAGAAGTTGCTTTACACCCACCTTTAAGGAAAATGGTTTCCATTGGTTCACGGATATGTGAATTTCGAGAGCTCTTTTGCCAATTCCAAGTAGGTGACGTGCAGCACGACTGAAAACGTGATTAAAAATGGGAAAATGCAGTATTTTCACCCAACTGCAATATAATAAATAAAATTTAATTTCTTGAGCCTTGTTATAAATAATAACAAATAGGTAGAGTTTCTCTTATTAGTTCACATATCCGTGAACTAATGAGAAGCCATTTTCCTTTAAATGTGGTGTGTAAAGCAACTTCTGAATCTTTTTGCGTAATACACCTACATGGCGCACAATAACATCTTGACCTGTCGATACTAAAATTGGTTGGTTTAAAATTACTTGACGAGATGGCGCTAGTTACTTCTTATGTTCAGTTGTATTGAATTACAATTGTTCTTAAGCTACTGCTCTACATGTCAAGGTGTCTTCGGCCTACATTCGGTGTGACCATCCCCAACAAGGGTGAGAACACGTGTAGTCAGATTGGCTGGACGGGGTTATCCATTCACTTGGAGGCCTCGTAATTTTAAACCAACCAAGCGGTAGTCATATCTAACAGGACTTTTAATCTTTTTTTTCAGTTCATTAAGGAGCCTATATGCCCAAGAAACTCTACCTATTTGTTATTATTTATAACAAGGCTCAAGAAATTGAAATTTTATTTATTATATATATATATATATATATATATATATATATATATATATATATATATATATATATATATATATATATATATATATATATATATATATATATATATATATATATATATATATATATATATATATATATATATATATATATATATATATATAAAGACGAAGGGTAGTCATGACTGACTAGTTAAAGAAAAAATCTGAAACCAGAGTAGTGGAAATGCAAGTCAATTGAAAGGCCACTTTAAGTAATTAACTCTTTATTGAAAAAGTCGAGCTTTCGGAAAAACTTTTTCCCATCATCAGGACAATCTAAAAATAAAAGAAAATGATTCTTGTTAGTGAAACCAACAAAAATAATTCTCTCTTTTACAAAGTTCTTACCATATGTGAGTTGAAAACATGAAACAGGTTTAATAGCAATGAAGAACAAAACTTCATTCACATTCCTCTTTAAACTACATTGACTTTAACTTAGTTTTTAGCACGTGGATCGTTGCCACCATGTTACTAACAAGACTTTTACGGAGTGAAAGAAATATAACAAAAAGCAAAAGAATTTATAGTTAAAAAACTTACAAAAAACAAGTATGGTTTTAAAACTTAACGACCAATGAGCGCTGTCAGTTGAACAAGAAATAAGAAATTTGATATAATGATTTTAAAAAACTTTGGATTTTCCATTTTTAAGATTTGGACATCACAGGCCGCATCATGCAGAACGGCAGAGCCATCTGTCGTGGGGCCAAATAATTATTTATACACTGCTCACAATTAGAGTTTTTCAGATGCATTATTGTATTTTGAAAATTAATACCATTTCAAAGGTTTAAAAATTTAAAATTACAATCTATTAATTTTAAACCTTTGTAAATTTTTCATTTTCAAAATACAATAATGCATCTGCAAAATTAATTGTGAGCAGTGTAAAATAGGCACCACACGAGATATGCTCATTCTGCATGATCGACTGCAAATTAAAAAAAGGAAAATCCAAAAATTTAAAATCAATATATCAAAAATTTCCCCTTTTCAGTGAAAAGCAGCTCATTGTTAAGTTTAAACCATACTTGTTTTTGTGAGATTTAACTATAAAATTTTTTTTGTTATATTTCTTTCACTCGTTTAACATGGTCAACGATCCACGTGGCCCCAAATTAAAGTCAATGTAAAGGAATGTAATTTTGTCCACAAATTTTTTTCAACCCATAGTAAGAACTTTGTAAAGGAATTATTTTGTTGGTTTTCACTAACAAGAACCATCCTTTTATTTTAATTGTCCTGATGATGGGAAAGTTTTGCTCGACTTTTTAAAGGTTATTAATAATCATGCTGGCCTCTCTGGTTTCGATTTTTCTATATATATATATATATATATTATAATATATATAGAAAAATATATATTTTTTTAAGATGATCTAGAAAAGTGTTTAAACTGTCTTTCCCATGTTGCCAGATGACAAAACCTAAACTTTTGGGTTCCCTTCGTAGACGATACGCTTGTCGTCTGGCAGCATGGGAAAGACGGAAAACCTTTTCTAATTCTGCTCAAAACCCCCCAAAATCAAATTCACCATGGAAATAGAGGGGGAAAAAGGACAATTACCCTTCTTGGACATTCTCCTAAAAAAGAAAAATAATGGAAGACTTGGACACACAGTTTATCGCAAACCTACCCATACCAATAGATATCTCCACGCCGACTCGCACCACCCCCCCGCTTCAACATTTTGCCGTAGTAAAGTCCCTAACGCACCGCTCCCAGTTACTGACAGATGCAGACCACCTTGAAGAAATGAACAAACTTGAAGACCTTAATACAAAAATGGATATAAACAAACGATCCAACGCCACTCAAAGAAAAAGAAACCGCAGGCAAACGAAGAGGAGAGAAATAAAGCCCTTATACCCTATGAAAGGGAATAACAGACAAAATTGGCAAGTACTCAAACGACACAACATCACCCCCATCTACGACCAGCAGAAAAATCAGAGACATTCTACCAACACCAAGGACAAAATCCCCTTGAAAATCGGTGTATAAAATACCCCAAAAATGCACCTTTTTTAAATATCGGACAGACCAACAGAAAAATTAGCGCAAGGAGAGATGAACACATGAACGCAGTAAAGAACAGAACAACAACGTCTTCTTTAGTACGCCACATTCTAAACACCGGACAAAAATGGGTTTCCCAACATAGGATGCTTGCTGCAAAAACCTACCGAAGAGGTGGGGGGAGTCCTTGAAATTGAAAAGAGACCTAAAAACCCCTGAACAACCGTGACGACAGCCAACGTTTGCAAATACCTGGAAAATTGCCTTGATAAACAATAGAATTAGACCTACCAGGAAAATAAACAACATACAAATAGCCCTCACCCGTCGACGACAACAGGCCCGAAAACCCACGCAGCCGAGCGGACAGACAGGTAAAAACCAATAAACCCCTGACGCCTGCCCAGGAAAAGATATAAGCTACACACCAGGATGCAATTAGAAAGTAAGCTTCTAAGCTTTGATCATGGCAAATGTGATTTTCGAACGTCAGCAAACAATCTTTTTTAAAGGACAACCAAAGTTACCAAAAAGAAAAACGTTAATATATATATATATATATATATATATATATATATATATATATATATATATATATATATATATATATATATATATATATATATATATATATATATATATATATATATATAAAATAAAAATATATATATATATATTTATATATATATATATATTATATATATATATATATATATATATATATATATATATATTATATTTATATATTATAATAATAATAATATTATATATATATAATATATATATATATATATATATATATATATATATATATATATATATATATATATGTTAACGTTTTCTTCGTCTCGTGGTTTTTCAGATTTTGGGCTTGGGAAAAATCCCATACCTATACGTCTCTAGCGAAGCCAGTTTGGTTTGTCATCTGGCAACATGGGAAAGACAGTTTAAACACTTTTCTAGATCATCTTAACAAAAAACCAAGGGTCAAAATTCATGAAATAGAGAAAAAGGACAATTACCCCTTCTTGGACATTCTCTGAAAAGAAAAATAATGGAAGACTTGGACACACAGTTTATCGCAAACCTACCCATACCAATAGATATCTCCACGCCGACTTGCCCCCACCCCCCGCTTCAACATTTTGCCGTAGTAAAGTCCCTAACGCACCGCTCCCAGTTACTGACAGATCGGACCAGGGAAGGGAAAAGAAAAAAACTTGGGCCCTTAATACAAAAAAGATATAAAAACAAACGATCAACGCCAAAAAAGAGAAACCAAAAGGGAAACGAAGAGGAGAGAAATAAAGCCCTTACCTATGTAAAGGAATAACAGACAAAATTGGCAAAGTACTCAAACAAACATCACCCCCCTCTACGACCAGCAGAAAAATCAGGGGGCATTCTACCAACACCAAAAAAGGGCAAATCCCTTAGAAAATCAAGGTGTATACGAAATACGCAAACATTTCAACCTTTATATCGACCCGGAAAAAAAAAGAAAAAAAATTGAAAAAGGGGAGATGAACACATGAACGCAGTAAAGAACAGAACAACAACGTCTTCTTTAGTACGCCACATTCTAAAAACCGGACACAAAATCGATTTTCCCCCAAAACTAGGATGCTTGCACTGCAAACCTCGAAAAAGGGGAATTTGAGAGTCGGAAAATTTAAAAGAGACCTGAAAACCTGAAAAAACCGTGACGACAGCCAACGTTTGCCAAAAAACCCGGAAAATTGCCTTGATAAACAATAGAAATTAGACCTACCAGGAAAATAAACAACCCCCCAATAGCCCTCACCGTCGACAAAAAAGGGGCCCCATAACACGCAGCCCCAGCGGCAGACAGGTAAAAACCAATCAACCGTGACGCCTGCCCGGACAGAATAAACTACTACACAGGATGCAATTAGCAGTAAACTAAGCTTTGATAATTGAAAGATTGCCGAAACGTAAAACAATCCCGTCCTTTGGGACAACAACACACGAGTTACCAGAAAAACGTTAACACATTTTACTCGTGAGAACCTGCGACAAAACATTAATAATAATAATAATAATAATAATAATATTATATTATATTATATATTATATATATATATATTAATAATATATATATATATATATATTATTATATATTATATTAATATTAATATTATATAATAATAATAATAATATTATTATATGTATATATATATATATTATTATATTTAATATATTTATTATTTATTATATTATTTAATATTAATAATATTATATTATATTTTATTTAATATTATTAATAATAATATTATATTATTATATATATATATATATATATATTCGGGAAAAATACCCACTTCGATGCTTTTTCAGGAAAATAATTTTGGTTATAAGGTTGTCACAAGGTGTGAGGGCCCCACGATGGTGCTTTTTTTTAAATGGAACACTGTGTATTTTGTATATTTAGGTACCTGTTGTAGTCATCTATCTTTCTCTACCAGTTTTCCTTTTAAAAAAAATGCACCATCGTGATTCACACTTTTGTGACACCCTTTCAAATTAATCTAAATCACCTTTAAAAATCTTCAAAATAAAAATTTTAATTTAAATAAAAAATAATTTTTAAAAGCCCAAGGTCCGCTGCAGATTAATAAATATATATATATATATATATATATATATATATATATATATATATATATATATATATATATATATATATATATATATATATATATATATATATATATATATAAATATATAATACTTGCAAATCAACTGCATCTCCCCAGAAACATGACGATCCGTTGTTTTGTTATTTGGCAGTAAATTTGAATTTTGTTGGGGTCGGTTGAAATAATATTTTGTCAATATATCAAATTATAAAGATAAGTTGTTCAGAATTTAATTATATTTTTTTTTGTAAAATTTTGAGCCATTTGGATAAAAACAAAATTTTGAAATTTTTTTTCCTAAAAATATTTTGTGAAAAAATTTCTTTACTATTTAAACGGTTTTCGGGACCTAACAAGGTTTCAGCACAATTTTTTTATTTTATTAAGTAACCCTTTTTTTCCGAGAAATTTTTAAAATTGTTTTTTTTCGAAAGTTGTCAATAGGCATTTTTAAATACTTTTAACCGACTTTCAAATATTAATTTTTATTTGATTATTTTAATTAAATACATTGAATCGTTTTAACGGTAAAATTAATATTTGAAATTTCGAGGTGCGTTTAAAATCCTTTAAAAATAAGTTTCAAAATAAATTTTTTTTTTTCTTCAAAGACTAACTAAGTAAAAAAAATATGCCAATTAAACAGGTCTTTGGGAAAATGTTTCCCAAATGGTGAAAAAATTTAAAAACAAAAAATTTTTATGGAAAAAAAAAAAATTTGTTTTTATCAAATGACTAATTTATATATTGTATGTAATATATATATATATATATATATATATATATATATATATATATATATATATATATATATATATATATATATATATATATATATATATATACATATATATATATATATATATATATATACAATATATATATAAGGATGCGCATTCATCGATGGTTGGTTGATCGATGATCAGTTTTGCCATCGATGGTCGGTAAACGAAAAAAAATCGATGATAACATCGATGTTGCTCTAAAATCGATTTTCTTGCAAAGAAAAAAAGTAATATTGTTTTAAAATGTTCATGTGTCTTTCTTTGTTATGTAGGTGTTAAGAAAATAAACGTTTTGCCATTTTTTAAATAAAAAATTAAATGTTATAACATTCAAAAAAATTTTTAAAAGAATTTAAAAATTTTAAACATAGTTAAAAAATGCTTTGCAACGACTCCACTTTATTTTACAAAACTACCTCAATTTTGTATAAAAACCAGACCTATATTATTAAAATTAATATTCTTTGAAAAATTAATATAATTAATATTACTAAATTATATTATGTAATTAATTAATATAATTCAATATTATTATTTATTAAATAAAAATAAGTAGCCACCCCCACCCCTGATAAACAGTAACTCAGGAAACAGGATGAAGGAAAATTATTATAAAATTACTTTTTACACAACATTAAAAAATTATTGGATCTAATTTTTATATAAAATATTTCAGTTTTTTTTAACCTTTTTACTAAGAGTTTCTTTTGGTTAAAAACATGATATTCTTGTTATAGATTTTAATAAAAAAGCTGTTTTTTTAGAAATTTATTGATACCCCCTTTATTAAAAATCCTAATAGACCATGAACGACCTTTAATCGTACCATCGTTGCCATCCTAATATATATATATATTAAAATATATATATATATATATATATATATATATATATATATATATATATATATATATATATATATATATATATATATAAAATATATATATATATATATATATATATATATATATATATATATATATATATATATATATATATATATATATATATATATATATATATATTTTTTTAATTTTAAAAAAAGGGGTGGGGAAATTTTCTTTAGTGTAGAGGCTCTTAATAAATGAAAAAAAAAAATAAAATATCTGGTAGGTTTTGATTCTAAGTTGGTTGTTTTAAAGTACAGGCCTCCATTATATGGATAGGGTAAATTTCCATCCACTTTTACCCTTTTGGGATGGTCACCGAATGTAGGCCGTAGACCCCTTGGGGAAAACCCAGTTACCCCTTTTGAACATCGGGAACATAATACAGGGGAACGTTGGAAGCAATTTAGCGCCTCCCCGTCAAGTAACCCAAAACAAAATTTTAAAGTATCAGGCTTAAGATTTAATGTGCCATGTGGTTTATTACGCAAAAACAGTCAAGTTGTTTAAAAAACACACTTAATAAAAACGGCCTACGGCTTACGGCCTACATTCGGTGTGACCACCCCAAAAAGGGGAAAACACTGTAATCGGATTGGCTGGACCGTTATTTATATATTTTGGAGGCTTCATAAATTTTTTAAAAAAACCAACCTTATTTTTTTTTTTCCTACCGGGGATTTTTTTTTTTCTTTCATTTTTTAAAAGGACCTCTATCCCCAAAAAGAATTTCTCCCTTTTGTTATTATTTATAACAAGGCTCAAGAAGTTTAATTTTTTTATATATATATATATATATATATATATATATATATATATATATATATATATATATATATATATATATATATATATATATATATATATATATATATATATATATATAATAATATATATATATATATATTTATATATATATATATATATATATATATATATATATATATATATATATATATATATATAAATATATATATATTGTGATAGATTGGGTTTAAAAATTTAAAATTTTATATTTTTTTAAATTTAAATTTTTGATTAAAACTTGTTTTTTATAAAAATTATACAATATTTTTTTTTTTTGTTTGTGGGGTTTTGATTTGTTGCCCCGACTTTTAGGGAAAACCTTACCTCAGGTGGGTTTTTTTATTCTAAAAAAGCCACGAACTTATATAAAAAAAAAAACCCAAATAATTTTTAACACGTTTTTTATTAAAAAAAAATTTTGTAAAAAAACTTAAATATCATCTAGTTTTTAAAAATTTTTAAAAGTATTTTTCGGGTTATCTACACTAATATATTAATTAAAACCCCTTGCTTATATAATTGAAAATAAATAAATTTTTATTAAAATTATTATTTTATTTTATTATTTATCTTTTTATAATTTGTTTTGAAAAAAATTTTAAAAAATTAAATAAATGATAAATGTATTTGATTCGATATTTTTCTCTTTATTAAAAATTTTTTTATTTACTTATTTTTTTCTTTTTAACTTTTAATCAAAATTATTTTTTGTTATTATAATAAATTTATTTGTCTAAATTTATTAATAAAATAAATCTTTAAAACACAATATTTGTTCCCAAAAAAATGGAATTTTCCTTTTCTCTCCGGCGAAATCTATAACTATTTAGTTTTAAAATTTTCTATTTTAGTTACCTGTTTATGGTTACAAACTTGAATTCCCCTTACAAGTTTAATAAAGGATATAATATTTATACAAACATTTCCCCATGTCTTCCTGGAGATTTATTTATTACTATGAAAAAACCCTCAGCTGGGACTTGGCACTTTATTTCATCTGTTTGAAGAACCTTTACTTTCTTTTGTTATGAAATCCTGGGAAATATATTTTTTCCTACCTCAGAAATTAATATATATGTTATTGATTTTTTCTTTCCCAATTTTTTTACTTTCGTTAAACATAACTTTGGAAGAAACGACTGTTCAACTTTCTAGGTTATGTCTAAAACCTAGCTAAACCGCTTTATTTTTAATTTTCAAAACCTGGAGGGCTTGTTCTTTAAACAAAGATTTGGACTGATCCCTTTTTTTTCGGTTAATTTTTTTTATTCCCCAGAACAATTGCCTATTTTAAAGTATTTTGGCGTCTTTCTAGCACCTAGATGAATTTTAAACTTATCAATTGGCATTTTAATATTTAATAACTTTGTTTAAAAAAATTTAACCCTTTTTGCTTATTATCGGCAGCATAAAACTCATTGGATAATTGAAAATTTAATGCTCTTTTTAATGATTATTTTTTATATAAGGGTTTTTTTTTGATCTTGTCATAATTATCATAAAAAAAATTGATGTCTCTTTCAAACCCCATTTCCAAAAATTTTTTAATTTTCAAATCCCCCCGTTTAAATCTTATACCCCAATCCCAAATCAATAAATAATAATTTTACATCTTTTTATTACTAAAATTACAGGTTAGGTTTTTATATATCCACAATATGGGTTAAAAAACGTTTTTGCTTTTACGTCCGCATTAAAATAAAGATTATTTTCTTATCTTAATTTATTTTACATAGAAAGATGGTTTCTTTCCTATTTTTTGATATATGGTTTTTAAAGGTTTTAACTACGCCCTTTTTAAAAAACCTTATAGCATCTTTGGGATGTCAAAACCTCCAATATTATTTTTTTTTTTATTATTAAAACCCAAATTTCTTTCGTTTTTATGCAGTCATAACGGGAAACTTAAACCCTACCTTTTTCCCAAATTAAATCTAATCCTAATATTAAGTAATTTTGAAGGGAGTCGTCATTTGGTTTTTTGCTGGGGTTTTTTATGTATTATTGTTTATTTTGGTTTTTTATTTTTACCTTTTTTTATTTATAACTATCTTTATAATAGACCCATTAAATTATAAATTTTATTTATTTATATCTTTGTCTTCCATGATCTTTTACTTTTTTATTACGGGTAAAGAACAGTTTTCTCAAATATTTTCCGAGTGAATTTCTGTGATTTTTATTTCTTGTGTTTAAATTTACAAAATGTCTAAATTCTTTTTATCTTAGGTCCTTTATCCCTTTTTTCCCCTTATTAAATCATTTTATAATATGACCATTTTTAAAGATTTTATGTTCTTTTATTTTTTCTTTTTGTTTTATAATAAAATTTTTTATATTTTTCCAAAGTTTTCCATTCAATTTCTCCTAATTGGAATATTTTCTTTTAAAAAAATTTTATTTTGGGGAAAAATTTTTTATGAAATTATACTATTTTTTTCTAGGGGAAAATTTTAGCCATGTATGAATTATATAGGTCTTTTTATGTGAAAATACTGGTTCTTTTCTGTTATTATAAAACAAAAATTTTTAACTATTAATGCCTTTCTGTTAGTATTTTAAAAGGGCCCCAATAAAAGGGAATGAATCAAATATGGGTCCTTTTCCTCTGTCACTTAATTTTTATCAGGACCAAATCCCCTTTTTTAAATCTTGTACTTTTTTCCTTTATATTACATTTCTTTAAATATAATCTGCGTTCTGAATTTTTTTTATTTATTTTGCCCATGATTTCTTATCTTTTTTTTTTTTTTCCCCTCTTGGTCTGTTTGTGATTTGTTGTAAAAATTTTTGTGGGGATTCTTTTTTGGAAATTGGTATCTATTATATATATTTCATTTCTTTTAAATTAAATCCATCGTTGGTTCTTCGCCACAAATTAAACGTAAGAATTTGTTTATTTCTTTTAATATATCGTTCCCCCCCGGATTTGATTGTGGATGTCTAATCCCCCTTTATTCTAAATTTATTCGTTTTATACCAAAATTTTTTTTTCTGTTATTCGGGAAGTAAGTAGCATTGTCTAATATGAAATTTAAAGGTTTTCCATTTCCTTTGGGTATTGATCCAGTACTTGTATTATTGTTTTTAACATTGGGGTTTTTCCTGGCTTTGGATAAAAATTTGACGAATTTTGAAAATGTGTCATTTACAATATGTGCTTTTAATTGTTTTGGTTTCAGGCAGGTTATTAATAAAATCAATTTGCTATAATTCCCCAATGGTTTTTTCGGTATATTTTGGATCATTGTAGTTTTTATAATTTTTTTCCTTTTTTTTCTGACAAAATCTCACAGTTCCCGGTTATTTTTTGAAATGGCAAAATCATGGATGTTATAGTAATTTTCTTGAAATAGAACCACATTTTTTTGGGAAACCCGGATGCCATATTTGATAAGTATATTTAAATTTTTCTGCCCAGATTGTCCGTTTTTTATATAGTTCTTCGGTATTTATAACTTTAAAATACATTTGCTCTTTACAAATTTTTCTTTTTATTTTCAAACTAATTGTCTTTGGTCTTCTTCTCAAACTGCTTTGAAAATATTCTGTTTTCTTATATAAAGTGTTTTTTAATTTTAAAATTAAAAAAACTTTAATTATCTTCTCTTTTAATTTCCTGATAAAAAATCAAACTGTGTTTTTTTTTTCTTATGTTTATCAAAATCTCCCAATAATAGGGACCAACGGATTTTTTTTTCCCCCCCAAAATTTTGTTTTTTTTAAGATGAAGTGAGCTATATGGTCTTTTCGATAATAAATTTATTTCCTAATAAATAGAATCGTAATTTTTGTATACAAAATATTTATACTAATAATTTTATTTTGGGAACCCAGTACCTTTTCCCTATGATTTTGTTATGCGCGAGCAGGGAAAAAAATGGAAAAAATTCTTCTTCTCCATTTAATTGTTTCAATACCCAGCCACTCTGTATTCTTTATGCATCAGTCCGTAAGTAAAAAAGTTTTGTTGTAGTCTGGGTGATATATTTTTCAGTTTTCTGTAAAACTGTCTTTTATCTCTTGAAATGCTTGGTTTCTTCTTTCGTCCCATTTCCAACGAGTGTTTTTACGTAACAATTCGATCAGTGGTACTTCTTTTTTAAATCAGGTATTAATCTTTGGTAATATTTTACCAATCCAGAAATCCTCTCAATGTTTTTAAACTGTTTGGCTGTTTATTTCTTGGATCTTTAAATCTGTCTGGATCATTTCTATACCTGATTTATTTATTGTTATAACCCAAAAAACTTGTTTCGTTTTGGGAAAAAATTGACACTTATTGATATTAATTTTTAGTCCTGCCTTGTCTAATTCTTCTATTACTTTTTTCTGACGTGTATTTTATGCTCATTGGGGTTTTTTGAAAATTTAAAATATTATCTGTAATTTAATGCATATTGTCGATGTTTTCAAATTTTGTAAAAATGCTCTGATTAATGCAGAGCAAGCACTCTGTAAACCAAATGGTACAACTTTAAATTGGTATAAAATTCCATTTATTTGAAACCCTGTATATTGTTTGCATTCTTCCCTTAAAGGTATTAAGAAACTATTTTTTAAAATCTATTTTGAAAAAATTGTGGTTTTTATTTGTCCTAATATAGCGTCAATGGGCATAGGAGCTTCGTTTTTGGGCACGGGTGTTTTTGTTTAAATTTATTCTGGCATCTAAACATATTCTGATTTCATTATTTTTTAGTTTTTCAACTACTGGATAATATATGTAGTGTCTGCTCGTTCTATTATTCCACTGTCAATCATGTCATTAATTTCTGAATTTACTATTTGAATATCGATACGTATAGGGAAAATTTGGCTTTAAATTTATTTATATCTTAACATAAATTAAATTTTATAAAGATTGGTTATTCTGTTTCGTCGTTTACCAATTTGTCTGTTTTTTAAAATATTTTTTTATGAAATTATATATTTTTCGGGACATTGGCGGGCCCTTTAAATTTCGTTCTTATTTCTGTACTTTTTTATTTATACTATTCCAATGATTCCCCTTTCCCCTTTCCCACATTTATACATTCATTCATTTCGTTTCGGCTTGTGTCCATCCGGATTCACTAATTTACAATTTTTATCTGAGTTTTTTTTTTTTTTTTCAATTGGCCTTTTGGTCCATAAATCTTCATATTCGTGTACAATATTCAGCTGTTTCCCAATGGTGCGTCTTTAATATACTTTTTTGATTCAAATCTTTCCCAAATTTTTTTTCAAAATCCGGCGTTCGTTTAAATAAATTTATTTTCCCAGTTTATCTTAGCATTGAATTTATATAATATGTCGTTGCCAATATCATTTCGCATTGAAGACCCTGCATTATTAAACATTGTATATTAAAATCTTTGCCATTAATATTTAATTTAAGATTGAAATATTTAAATTTATTTCGTCAAGCTTCTTGTTATTTGCCCCTAATATTTTATTTTTGAAATTTTTTTGTTTATTTTTTTCTTTTTTTTTGAAATAGAATCTAATTTTTGTTGATTTATAATTAACTTGAACCCGAGTCTTTTAAATATTTTTTATATTATTTTCATTCAACTTAGGGGTTATATATATTAATTTCATAATCTGTATTTTTTCGTTTAAATTTTCGTCAATTTTTTATATTTCGCGCGGATGTTCGTATAATATCTTTTTATGTTTTTAAATTTAAAGTTCGGAGTTTTATTGAAAATTTGGGTTTGTCCCCCCTTTTTCTGGTCGTGTTGTTGATGTTTTGTCGTATAATTTCCTTTTTATTGGGTTTAAAATTTCATTATGGTACATTCTTGGCAGACTATTATTTTCATATATTTTCTTTCTTTGGGTCTTCCCTATCTCTACTTGTTCATTACTCCTACTTTTCTTTTAAGTTAACATTACCCTTTGTTTATTATTATCCGTTATTATATATTTGTCGTCGATTGTTTTCGAAATAATATTATTATTGTTTCCATTCCCCCGTTTCTATAATTGGTTTATTTTATTCCTATTGGTATTATTATAAGAGTAGATTGATAATTTCTCGTAAGTTTTGCCGATTTCGAAATTCTTAATTTAATCTATTATCCTCTTTTTTATTATTATTTTTAAAATTTCGTTGATTATATTGTGCTCCAAAATTATTACTGTATCTCTGCCTTTGAAACTTTTTGTTAACATTTTGCAATTATTACCATTATTTGCATTTTTTAAAATTATTTCGGGGGTTTCCCCTCTGTACCCGTGTTAAAAAAAATTTAAATTTTGTCATAGTTTTATATTTTGTAAACAATGGTTTGAACGATCTCTTCTTTAAAAAAAGTCCGGGAATTTTATAATACCATCTTCTTCTCGTATCTTTGGTTCAAGGTAATTTTTCACGTACTTATTTTCATGGCGTAGTGTACCATATCAGATCTCGTATTATTGATATTTGCCGAAATATAACAATTCCTAAATTCGGATTGTCTTTTCTCGCTCAATAAAAATCTATAAACATTTCTCAAAAGTCAAAATTTTCGAAATTATTTTCGATGTTGGCATCCATATGCTGCGCCATCTGCCAAATTAGTTCTAATTATTTTAAAAATCCATAAAATTTTTGATTCCTCTAATTTTATTTCTAAGCGATAATAAAATGTTTCGGGTGTATTACCCTTTGTTCCCGTTAACGGTTCCCATATCAGCGTTAATTTTTCGTATTATTTCTTGGTTTGGTATACGGTTTTCTATTTTTGTAGTTGTTGTGTCATCCTGTCTTTTTATGTGTCGTTCTAAATTTTTCGCAGTATTGGTAAGTTTTCCTGTAGGGTTTGAAATTTATTTAAACCCCCAATCTTCTATGTATTGTTTCACCTTTTCGTTGTTGTCCTGTATATTTTCTCTAATATTTAAATCTATTGTCGATTTTTTTTTTCCATGTCCGTTAACTGTCTACCCACAGTTTTCTTTTCTCTCTCCACAGATCCTAACTTTTTCCTCTTGTGCTTATCTAATTTTTCTGCCATCTTTTTTAATTTCTGAAATTTTCTTGTCAAACTATCTGTACTTTTCGATTTTGGGGTGGGTTTTCAATTTTTTATTAGTATTGTTTTTTTATTCAGTTAAACATACTGGTATTAACTTTTTATTGGTGTTTTTTTTTTATTTAATTTGTGGTTTAATTCACTTATTTTTTTGTTTCAGACCCCTGGCGTTACTCATCATGCTGTCATTGGGGCTGTTTCAGCTTTTTGCATCATAGCCGTTGCTGTTGTATCTGGCATTTGTGTACTTGTGCCGGTTAAATATTCCGACACAATATGGCCCTGTCTCCCCTTGGGTTTTTTCCTGTTCCGTAGGGCTTTGTTCATCCCCTTGGTTATTTTAAGAAACTCCTGAGTATCAGAAAAGTCTCGATTCGATACATTTGCTCTCCCTTCAACGTTAGGAAGCTGCCTTTTTCAATGGTCTTTCCAGCCTCAGGCATTTTTTATCAATTTTTTTTAAGTTTTGTTTATATAATTTACAATTTATATTTATTTTATATGATGTTAGTATTATTTATAAATTTTGAAATTTTTCCTATAGAGTAAAGAAAATTGAAATCTGTTGTTTGGTTAGTATTTTAAAAATATGCAGGTTCATATAAAAATAACAATAATTATAACAAGTGTTCTTTATTATAAAAGCACAAAAAATAATGCAATGTAAATTCAATGTCAAAATATTTATCCCGTATTACTGTACCTCTATGATTGACCTTTGTCTTTTACAACGGCTTCCCAATATTTATGAACGACCCTGTATAATATACAATACCTAGTATGGATGTTCCTTTTATTTCAAATTGAAATTTTATATAAGTTCTGCTCTTGGGGAACTTCAAAATATTTTTGTCATTTAAAATGCCTTCCCCAAATTTAGTCAAGAATATAAAATTTTTCTATTGTTTAAAATTTGGTTTATTTATTAAAATAAAATAAAATTAGCTATATTTGTTTTTCTTTCAACGTTTCTGCCCCACGTTGGTATCTTTAAATTTCCCCTTTACTTTTGGGCGCCAATATGTGGGGGGTTGGTTTTAAAATTTTATATTTTTTAAATTTAAATTTTGATTGAACTTTGTTTTATTATAATAACTATCACAATATATTTTTTTTGTTTGTGGGGCGCTGATTTGTGCTCCGACTTTTGGACCTTACCTCAGGTGAGTTCGTATTCTATAAAGCCTTACGAACTTATAAAAAATTAAAAACTGATAGATTTTTAACACGTTTGTTTATTAAACAAAATATTTGTAATAAAGACTTAAATATCATCTAGTTATTAAATTGTAAGTATTTTTCAGGATATCTACACTAATATATTAATTACAACCTTGTCTTCTATAAAAACCCAAAATAAATAAACTTTTATTATAATATTATTTTATTTTTATTATTATCGTTTTTTTATAATTCGTTTTGAAAAATTTAATAAAAATTAAAAAAAATATAATTTAAAAGTTTTGATTCGATATTTTTTTTCTTTATTGAAAATTTATTTATTTTTTTTTTTTTTTCTTTTTAACTTTTAATCAAAATTATTTGTTCGTTATTATAATAAAATTCTATTTGGTCCTAAAATTTATTAATAAAAATAAATCTTTCAAAACACAATATTTGTTCTAAGTATGGACCTGTCCTTTTTCTCCTAGCGGCAGAAATCTAATTAACCTATTCAGTTTTAAAATGTCTATTTTAAATTACCTGTTTTATTTTACAAAACTTGAATTCCTCTTACAAATATTAATAAAAAGGATATAATATTTATACAAACAGGCTACGATGTTTTCCCGGGAGATTTTTTTGGAAATTTCACTTTAAAAAACCCTCAGCTGGGCAACTTGGCACTTTAATTCATCTGTTTGAAGAACTTTGTTTACTTTCTTGTTTAAAGGAAATCGGCCCCAATTTATATATTTTGTCCTACCTCCGGTAAATTTATTATATATGCTTTGAATTGATTTTTATATACTTTACTTAATTTCACTTTCGTTAAAACATAAAACTTTGGAAGAAACGACTGGCAAACTTTCTAGGTTATGTCTGGCCCTTAAACTATGAAACCGCTTTCTATTGTTTAATTTTTCGATACCTGGAGGGCTGGTTTTCTTTAGCAACTGAATTTGGAATTTTATCTTTGTTTTCCGGGGTTAATTTGTTTATATACCCCCAAAAACAATTGCCACTATTTTAAAAATAATATGGCGTCTTTTCTAGGCACCTAGATAGAATTTTAGCTTGTCAAATATGGCAATTTTAAAAAATAAAATTTTAACTTTGTTACTAAGCCTTACTTTGCTGTTATTATCCGGGGAGCTATAATCTCAATTTGGATAATTAGAAAATTTAATGCTCTTTTTAATGATGTATAATTATATAAGTTTTATTTTGATCTTGTCATAATTATCTGCATGTAAACAAATTGATGTCCTCTTTTCTGACTTCTCAAATTTCAATATTTTTTAATTTTCAAATAAACCTCCGTTTAAATCTTATAACTAATACTAAATCTAAATAAATAATAATTATACATCTTTTATGACTAATTACAAGGTTTAGGTTTTATATTAATTCCACAATATGAGTTTAATAAGCTCGATTTTTGTCTTTTACGCGTCCCGCACTATACACGAAAATTAAAGTATTAATTTTTACTTTTATCTTAAATATATTTATACCATAAGAAAGATGGTTTCTTTCCCTATCTTTTGATATATAGTTTGTTAGGTTTTTAACCACGGTCATTTTAAAACTTCTTATAGCATCATTGGATGTCACAAGCACTTTCACCAATATTTAAAATTGTCTTTTTATTATTAAAATCAATCACTTCGTTTTTATGCAGTCATAACTTAGTTTAAACTTAAATCTACCTATTCTAATTAAATCTAATCCTAATATTAAGTAATTTTGAATGAGTCTTCATTATTGGTTTTGCCTAAGGGTTTTTTATATTATTGTTTATTTTTGGTTATTATTATTACAACCCTCTGTATATTTATAACTATCTTGTTATAATATGATCATTAAATTATCATTACATATTTATTTTATATACTTTGTCTTCCATTGATCTTTACATTTATTACAGTCAAGAACAGTTTTTCTCCGATATTTTCCGAAGTGAATTTCTGTGATTTTTTATTTCTTGTGTAATTAAAATTTACAAAAATGTCTCATTCTTTATCTTAGGTACCTATGCCTTTTTCTTGATTTAAATCCAATTTTTATATTAATATGACCCATTTTATCATAGATATTTATGTTCTTTTATTTTTTTCCCCTTTTTTTTTAGTATTTTATAATAAAAATTTTATTTAATATTTTCCATAAGGTTATACCATCTCAATATATATATATATATATATATATATATATATATATATATATATATATATATATATATATATATATATATATATATATATATATATATATATATATATATATATATATATTTTTATTTTTATATTTTTATTTTTTGATATATAAGCAATGCCATTACACGTTGTTGAATTTTTCGGAAGGTCAATCAATTTTGCTTAAACTCAGGAATTTTGAAGTACATTATAAGAGATTTCCAAACCAAATTTAAGTCCTCTAAGTGCCATAGGTCACCAGGAATACTAAAGGCCTAAAAATCCACTATTTTCAGCCTATTTTCAAAACTTTGATTCTCAAAAACTTTAGCCGGAATTAAATTATTTATGGTTTATTTATTACATTCTCTACTATGTATAAAAAATATTTTGTTCCCTGAACCATTTTCCTTTTATTTAGTATATTTTTTTAAATAGTAAAATGGCTATTTTCAAATGGCCCCCAAAATTAATTTTTAACGATCTACTCTCGTTTAGCTCGTATTTTTGGTTGATGAATGCTCTTCAAGCGAGTAATGCAAAAAAATATTTGCCTGCAAAAATCGCCAATGTTGCGTTTTAAAGTTTGTGATTTTGAAAAATTGCAAACTTTGACCCTCCAGTACAAATTTCTATCAACTCCAAATCGCACAAAAATTTAGGAGGACGTAGTGTTCTATACTAGAACAAGCCCTTAAAGGAATTTTTTGGCCGAACTACTCTTGTCCATAACAGTTGAAAAATACAACTTTTTCACCTGTTTGATCCGTTATATCTTAGAAATGGCGGCTCTTAGAAAAAAAATTTAAACAAAATTTTATAAATAATTTTATGATCTACAATTTTTGTCTAAGCTATTTTTATGATAAATATACCATTTTGCCAAAAAACGCGAAAACCCGTTTGAAGCACCATTATATGTGTAATCTAAAAACCCCTTCGATCCGGTACGCGGAAAGGTATTATTCAAGGTCAAATGTCACAAAACGGGTTTTTCGCGTTTTTCAGTAAAATGGTAAGTTTTATCACAAAAATAGCTTTAACAAAAATTGTAGATCATAAAATTATCTATAAAATATATGTTAATAGTTTTTTTTTTCCTAAGAACCGCCATTTCAGATATAACGGATCAAACAGGTAAAAAATTGTATTTTTCAACGTTAGACAAGTGTAGAAGTTCGAACCAAGCAAATCTCTTTAAGGGCTTGTTCTAGAGAGAGAGAGGTATTGATTTAAGACACATCAACCCGTAAGGATTTTTAGTGTCTAAAAGAATTTTATTTAAAATCAAGGTGACAGATATAAAAACGAAGTACAAACGTTAATTGGTACACAAACGAGTAAAAATATCACAGTAGTTGTAAGCAGTTTTAAGTGTTTTAATATGTTCCTGTGCGCATGAGACCTAGATATGTTTAATCAGGCTCTAAGAAAGGAAATCATCTTCTCAGTGTTTTTCTAAGAGAGCTTTTCTTTAAGAGTGCCTCGGATGTCATGGTTGTACAAGATGTGGGAGTATTTGGGACAAGAATCTAAGATATGCTTAATTGTGAGGGTGATTGATTTCACATATATCATAGATAGGAGAGGTCTGATCGGTTGATTAAAAATCTGTGGGTCAGTCTGGTGTGGCCAATTCTCAGTCTGGTCATAAGCGAGAGAGAGTGTCTAGAGAGCTTCTTCAGGGGGGTGTTTGTGAATACAGTGTCCTAACATCGTATAGCTTGTTGTCCTCTAGTTGGAGGTCCCAATCAAGTTGGAATATGGCCTTTACCTTATGTTTGGAGAAAGTATTCAAGTCCTTTGGACTAAAAACAAGATTAATTTTTAGTGCTTGGTCTTTTCTGGCTAGGAGGTCAGCCTTCTCGTTGCCACTAATACCAACATGGCTGGGGATCTACAGAAATGTTAGTATTTTATTCTGAATATGGATTTTTTTAAAGTTGTATTTAATTTTTAGGGCAAGAGGGTTAAAGGATTTTAGGGCGTTAATTTAGCTGAGGGAGTCGGTTGCTTATGACCCAGTGGTTTTCATTCAAGCTCTCGATAAGTTCCGTTGCTTTGAGAAAAGCAAAAAGTTCAGCTGAGAGCATACCAGTTGAATGGTGTAGGGAGTAGGAGTACTCATAAGGGGGCAGAAGAGAGCAGCCCTTACTGTTGAGTCAGTTTTGGATCCGTCGGTAAAGATAATCTTATGGTTACTGTAGTTGGAGTGTATGAGCTGTTTGTAAAGCTTTCTAAGGGAGTCGCAGCTGTAGAGGTCTTTAGGATACTTAAGCAGAGATAGATCCGCGTTAGTAGGAGCAGAGTTCCATGGGGGAAATTTAAATCTTTCAATTGAGATTGGATCAGGAAGTGTAGGGTAGATATTTTGAGAAATTTGGTGGTATCTTTCGTGTGTCCTCAGGGAATGGTTTTTTTGGGGGTGGTCTCTGTAAGGAGTTTGGCGAATAAAGAATCTGGCATGGAAATGTGTGTCTGAATCTGAGAGAATTCCCGTGATTAAGTAAAAGAAGCTGTCTTCTTAGATAGAGGTAGTGATTCTGATTCGCAGTATAGACTGAGTGCAAACTTGTGCGGTAAGCGCCAGAGCCATTCGCAGTCCACTGTTGTGGATGGGGTCTAGTCTCTGAGCTAGTAAGAGAGGGCAGAGAAGTACACAATAGATCCATAGTCCAGTTCTGAAAAAATAAGGGAGTTGTGCAATCTTAAAAGTGTGGTTCGGTGAGATCCCCATTTGAAACCTGATGGAACTCTTAGAATATTGAGGTCGCGGGTACATTTGTTTCTAAGATGGTCAAAATGATGTTTAAAATTAAGTGTGGAATCAAAATAGAGTCCTAGAAATTTGTGCACAGGGGGGTTAGGTATAGGATTTGATAGGCGGAGTGATGTTATTTTAAGACATCGTCTGCGTTTGCAGAAATGCATAGAGGCTGACTTGTTGGAAGAGAAGGATAAGCCGAGGGAGGTTGACCCATTACTGAGGTTGTTTAGACTGGTCTGTAAAAGGTTCTCACTGGTGTATGGTATATTAGGATGTCATCGGCGAATAGTCGGAGAGAGACACTTGGGGGGATGTAGTTCCTAATGTCATTTATTGCCACTATGAACAAGGTGGGGCTCATAACTGAACCTTGACGAACTTCAAAGGGCTGATGGTAGGTAGAAGATAAGCATCCTCTTATCTTTACTCGAAAGCTGCGATCTTTGAGGAATTCTTTAATAAAGTGGTACATGTTACCTTTGATACCATATTTGTTTCAGGTATGTAAGATAAAGTCCCTACCGATGTTGTCGAAAGCAGACGTCAGGTCAAGAAGGACCGCCGTGAGGTGTTGATTGTTGCTATAAGCAGTTTGGATGTCTGTCTCAAATCCCACAAGATGATCTAAAATGAAGCGCTCACGTGAGAAACCCATTTGCTCTCTTAGTAGCAAGTTTCTTTTTTCAAGGATCCAAGTTAAGCGAAAGTTTAGTATTCTTTCTAAAATTTTGCAAAGGTGGCTAGTCAGTGCAATCGGTCTCTAACCCGAGGGGGATATCCTGGACTTATCAGGCTTATGTACTAGGACAAGCAGCGACTCTCTCCAGTCATAGGGAAAATATTGTTTGGACCAGATTAAATAGTATAGCTTAAGTAAGTAAATGTAGCCTTGTGGGGGGAGATTTCTAATATTAGGGAACCCTTATTCCATCCAGACCAGGGGCGGTATCCTTGCTACGACTGGTAGATAGAGTAGTTCGTCAATGGTGATAGGGAGGTTGTGGAACAAAGGGAGTTTTCTGTTTCCGAGGAAAGGGAGAGAAAGGTTCTGTTGGGGTCTTAGTGTTGTTTGAGAAGGAGTCAGAATAATGGGATGCAAATATGTTGGCAATCTCGTTAGGATCGGTGGTCCATTTGCATTTAGTTCTATTCCCGAGATGAGGAAGCGGGGTTTCCCTTTGAGCTCCAAAAAAATATATTAGTATAACAACTCAGTATAGGATAGTCGCCTTAATGGTCATAAATACACCAAAAATGCCTCAACTGCACAAACATAAAAAAAAATGAAAAACACGAATTTAAGTTAAAGGATACTACTATTTTGACTCAAGACAACAACTACCATAAATTAACAATTAAAGAAATGATACATAAAAAAAAGAGTAAAATACAGTAAATTAAGTCAAATATACCACAACCTTATTAATTGAGTTTTCGAATAATTATTTCTAAATTGCAACTATTATTTTAGGACAATCTTTACATATGTACACTTTAGTGCATATTCTTAAAATTAATACTTCCGTATAGTAATATTTAAAAAAAATATATTAATAAAAAAAATATATAGAATGGTAAAAACGTTATAAGTTCCTCGTCCGACTTCGCATTCCATACTTACTGCCAGAGGCAGATAATAGGCTTTCAAGGTATGTACATATTTTAAATTTTTAATTTTTAATAAATAAATATAAACCATTTTATTTGTAAATAATAATTTAAATATTGTCAACTGTTTTAAATTTACCTTTATTGTTACATATATTTTGGTCTTTAATAATAACCGTAAATGTCAAAAAAAAATGTATGTGTATACAGGTGGTCTCCATATTTTTACTTATTTTATATTTCTATTTTAGAACCATATATATCTTCAAAAAGCCCCAAACATGAGGGCTAAACGTTGAAGTATGTTGTAATAATTTGTCAAATAAACTATACCCAAGAATAAAAGTAAAAAAAAAAAATATATATATATATATATATATATATATATATATATATATATATATATATATATATATATATATATATATATATATATATATATATATATATATATATATATATATATATATATATATATATATATATATATATATATACAGGGTTTTCACGGTATACGACAGGAATATTGTGCCTAAACTAAAACATATTAAAAATGTTTATTATTTGGGATAAAATATCTTGTTAGGGGTACATTTTAAATAGCTTCATAATATACAGGGTGTCCCAAAATTGCGAAACATATCAAACTTATGTTTCTTTTAAATGGAACACCCTGTATATTATTTTAATTTTGACTTCTACGACATAAATAAAGGTAAGTTTGATAAGAGTATTCAATAGCTAAACCGTGAAGTTTTCGAAATATTTTGATTTTTGTGAAAATTAGAAAACATTTTAATGTCAAATTTCTCGAAAAGTATTTCCTCTTTTTCCACCACATTCATACTGGTTGTTGTCAATTGATTATGATTTAAGTTCTATTTGTCAAAATTGAAATAAATATATACAGGCCCAAATATTAAGATTAAATAATTTCGGATTTTGACAGGCGATAACTTGTTTAATTTAAATGGAACACACTGTATTTTATATCACCAATGAATGCGAAAATGGATTCTCTTTTGAACTATATTAGGTCTTCCTATACCTAACTCTTCACATTCTCATGAAAAAATGGCAATTTCGGAAATGCAGAAGATTCTTTACTTAGTTCGATATTCACAGAGTAGGCTATGGAAAAAGCCTGCTAGTCGACAGCACACGACAACGGCAGACCCGTAATAATGTATGAATTCAAGTCTAATAGTATTTTATTAACAATATCACAATTAATAACTTCCATAATTTACGAAGATTTAAAACAAAAACTAACATGAAAAAAATGCAGAATGATGAATATTAAAAAAAATTACAATAAGTGCTCAAAATGATGACCATCTGACTGTAAACACAAACGTACTCTCTTCTCAAAGTTTTTACCCACGTTTACTAACATTTCTGGGCTAACGCTACGGAAAGCTTCTCTGATACTTTCTTTCATATTTTCTGGTGTTGTCGGAGGTGATTTGAAGACATTATCCTTCACGTATCCCCACAAAAAAAAAGTACGGCGGGGTCAAATCAGGGGATCTTGGAGGCCACTCTGTAGGTCCATTTTTTCCTATCCACCGATTTTGAAATTGGACATTTAAAAATTGCCGAACCCCGCGAAAAAAAATGAGGTGGAGCACCATCCATTTAAAGCCAGATAATTCTTCTTATCTCCAAAGGAATATCTTCCAATAAAAGCGGGAACTTATTTTCGAGAAATTCCAGAAATGTTATTCCACTTAAATTTTCGTCAAAAAAATGAGGGCCAATTACATAGCGACCCATTACTCCACCCCATACATTTACAGACCATCTGTGCTGATTATTTATTATTCTAAACTGGTGCTGATTGGAATCGGAGTAATAATGAAGATTGTGTCTGTTGAAGGATCCATTATTGTGAAAAGTGCATTCATCACTAAACAGTACATGATCAAAAAAAGTGTTCACTTTCTGCCACTTTATCGAATACCCACATACAAAATTGGACTCTTTTAGCAAAATCGTTTTCGGAAAGTTCTTGATGACGCTGAATCTTATAGGAATGGTAATTATGCTTATCAAGTATCCTAGAAATACTTGCCTGGCTAATGTTGTTATTCTGAGCAATTTGGTTTTGTCCGATATAAGTATTTTCGACTACTGCAGCGATCACGGCAAATTCAGTATCTTTATTTTCGATAACGGATTTTTTTAAAGAAACTTTCCTGTACTTAACACTACCAGTTTCTTTGAATTGAAATAATAATCTTTTGAAAGCAGCCTTATTTGGGTGATTTCTGTCAGGAAACCTTTCAGCATGGACGCGAGATGCCAACAAGCTGTTTTGGAGACATTCACCAAGAATAAATATCATGTCGATCCGTTCTTCTCTAGGATAAACTTTCATTCTGAATTATTGGAACAGAAAAACGAAAACTGCAAAAAGTTTCAATTTATCAAATTAAATTATGCAAGAAAACACTTTTGAGTAACTGACAAGTGGATACAGGCGATAGCGGTTGTCAAACTTCCATAGCCTACTCTGTGAATATCGAACTAAGAAAAGAATCTTCTGCATTTTCGAAATTGCCATTTTTCATAAGAATGTGAAGAGTTAGGTATAGGAAGACCTAATACAGTTCAAAAGAGAATCCATTTTCGCATTCATTGGTGATATAAAATACAGTGTATTCCATTTAAATTAAGCAAGTTATCGCCTGTCAAAATCCGGGAAAATTTTTTAATCCTAATATTTGAAGGCCCCTTTTTTTTTTAAATTTTGACAAATAGAACTTAAATCATAATCAATTGACAACAACCAGTATAAATGTGGTAAAAAAAAGAAATACTTTTTGAGAAATTTGACATTAAATTTTTTTCTTAATTTTTACACAAATCAAAATATTTCGAAAACTTTAAAGTTACCTTTATTTAGGTCGTAGAAACCAAAATTGAAATAATAAACAGGGTGTTCCATTTTAAAAAAACATTAGTTTGATATGTTTCGCAATTTTGGGACACCCTGTATATTATGAAAGTTATTTTAAAATGTACCCCTAATAAGACTATATTTATCCCGGATATTAACTTTTCCAATATCCTTTAGTTTAGGCACAATATTCCGTGTCGTATACCGTGAATAACCCTGTATATATATATATATATATATATATATATATATATATATATATATATATATATATATATATATATATATATATATATATATATATATATATATTATTATATTTATATATTATATATTATATATTATTATAATAATATATATATATATAATATTATATATTAATATTTATAAAAAAAAAAAAAAAAAACCGGGTGTTTTCAAATTTACTCTCACCATTGGGATCTCGAAAACTATAGGATACAAAGATGGTTAAATTGGGGAAAGTTACGCATTCATGGGACCAACAATATGCCGATTAGAAAGTTTGAATATTCCTAGTAATTCCGGAGATATCCGGAAAAACGAAATTTTGGAAAATCGTTTTATTTTTTCCTGGGTTTTTCTTTTTCAAAAATTCCAAAATAAATAATACATTTGCATTGTCATTTTTTCCGCTCTATCGAATGGTGTTCATAGTTTTGCAACTCGACGTTTCGTTTTTGCGTAACCATCATCAACTTTTTTTTCTTATGGACGCCATATGGGAATTCCACAAATTTGAATGGCCCTTTTTATCACATTTTCAACGATGTATCATAAGTTACCCTTGTTGCCTGGAAAATCCAAAAATTAACTAGAATATTTTTATAACGTAGTTGGCTTTGATTTCTCAAATCGGTGACGTGTAAATGACATACTGTGTTTCGTCAGTTGTGGTGTCGTTAAAAATGGAATTCACCAATGAAGAAAAACGAGATATGGTAAAACTTTATTACAAGAATGATAGGAACAGTGTGAAAACATCGGAAGTGTATCTTAACTCGTATCCCGAGAGACGACAAGCTTCATCGAACTTTATTCCAATTATTGGATAGAAACCTCGCTGAGTATGGTTCGTTTGAAAAGCCCAGACAAAAATATGGGGACAGAATGGATGAGGAAAGTAAAGAAAACATCGTAAATGAGGTATAATTAATGTTAACATTCGTTTTAGGACGCAAAGTACCTAATCGATTATCTATTCGGAAAAATGTTGACGAACGCGGCAATTTTCAAATACATGCCGGGCATGCGTCGACTTTATGACTTAGTTCAATTTAGGAATTAGTTACTTTGCGATCAACTGTAAAAAAATATTAAAGCGTTTATGAAAAACTAATACATATTTTGTACATAAATACGAATCCAGGTAAATCCACACGCCAGATACACCTGATTTGGTGTTTCTTCGCACACGTCTGTTTGGAGAGAGATCAGGAAAAGTGGTTTCAAATGCTACAAAATCCACATACCGCAAAAACTGCACCCTGGTGATTCTGAAAGGCGATTACAATTTTGTGATTGGCTACAAAGGCGACCCGATTTTCCAGCTTTTCTAGAAAATGTTATTTGGACAGATGAGAGCACTTTCACCAATTGTGGAATATTTAATCGAAACAATGAACACATTTGGAGCATAAACAATCCCCGACAGTTTAGAGAATTACGACCCCAAGTGCGATTCAGTCTTAATGTCTGGGCAGGCATTTATAAAAATAGAATTTTGGGACCTCATTTTTTCAACGGAAATTTGAACGCTGAAATGTATTATCAGTTTTTGACGTCAACTTTTGAAGACTATTTGGACGATTTACCATTAGCAAACTACAACAGTATTTGGTTCCAACACGATGGTGCTCCACCTCACAACACGAGACAAGTATCTGATTATCTTTCCGAAAGGTTTGGTGACAGGTGGATTGGGAATAATGGGCCGGTAAGATGGCCAGCTAGGTCTCCAGATCTCAATGTCCTCGATACATTTTTATGGGGTACGTTGAAAAACCGAATTTATGGGCAAGGCGAATACCAAAATATCGAGGAACTTCAACTCAACATCGTTAGGGAGTTTGGAAGATTAAGAAGGAGAGAAATAAATCGCGCAGTTAATAACATACAGAGAAGAGTGGCGATTTGTTTAGAAAATGACGGGCAGCATTTTGAACATTTGTTATAATTTTTTTAGTTCTAGTTTTTAGTAATTTTCTGTTATTTAAACCATTCGGTTGTCATTTTGTTGTCTAGAGGCTTTCAAACGAACCATACTCAGCGAGGTTTCTATCCAATAATTTGAATAAAGTTCGATGAGGTTGTCGTCTCTCGGGATATGAGTTAAGATACACTTCCGATGTTTTAACACTGTTCCTATCATTCTTGTAATAAAGTTTTACCATATCTCGTTTTTCTTCATTGGTGAATTCCATTTTTAACGACACCACAACTGACAGTAAACACAGAATGTCATTTACACGTCACCGATTTGAGAAATCAAAGCCGACTACGTTATAAAAATATTCTAGTTAATTTTTCGGATTTTCCGGGCAACAAGGGTAACTTATGATACATCGTTGAAAATGTGATAAAAAGGGCCATTCAAATTTGTGGAATTCCCATATGGCGTCCATAAGAAAAAAAAAGTTGATGATGGTTACGGAAAAACGAAACGTCGGGTTCCAAAACTATGAACACCATTCGATGGAGCGGAAAAAGTGACAATGCAAATGTATTATTTATTTTGGAATTCGTTGAAAAAGAAACCCAGGAAAAAAATAAAACGATTTGCCAAAATTTCGTTTTTTTTTTCCGGATATCTCCGGAATTACTCGGAATTTTCAAACTTTCTAAACGGTATATTGTTGGTCACATAAATGCCCAACTTTGCCCCAATCTAACCATCTTCGTATCTCCTATAGTTTCCGAGATCCCAATGGTGAGAGTCGAATTTGAAACACCCGGTTTTTTATATATATATATATATATATATATATATATATATATATATATATATATATATATATATATATATATATATATATATATATATATATATATATATATATATATATATATATATATATATATATATATATATATATATATATATATATATATATGTATATACTATATATATATATATATATATCAATAAAGAAAATAGTTTCTGGGCATATCTCAATTAAACAAAAAAATAATAATTACGTAGTAAGAGGTATGCTTTTTGCAATCGCATTAAAATTACGGGGTTTCCAAAAGATGGAAACCTCGGGGTGAGGCTAAGTCGGCTACATGTTTCACCCTTGTTGGGGATGGTCACATCCGCTGTAAGCCAGACACGACTGAGAAAGGCTCACCAAGTCTTTAAAACTATTCTACATAAAAGTAAGAAAAGATTTAAATGACTCTGGCGCCATCTACCAGACTAATTCCAATGCAACCAGTAAAGCATATTGATACAAAATGATGTTAAATGATAAACAATTTAAATAATGTTATACAGTGCCATCTAGGTAGACATGGCCATAATATTCAAAAATCGCAAAACAGACACCTTTTGACAAATGAGAAATGGCCACTCATTAGTTCACGGGTTTGTGAAATTCGAATGAGTAGTGTTGCCATACCACGTCAGGCGGCGCTTAGCGAAATCTGAAATAGGTGAGAAGAATTAGAAAAGCAGTATTTTCGCCCAACTGCAAATATAATATTATAATGGTAGAGGTTCTTGGGCCTTGTTATATAATTCAATAAAGAAAATAGTTTCTTGGGCATATGGCTCTCAATTAAACAAAAAAAAATAATAATAATTACGTAGTAAGAGGTATGCTTTTTGCTAATCGCATTAAAATTACGGGGTTTCCAAAAGATGGAAACCTCGGGTGTGAGGCTAAGTCGGCTACATGTTTCACCCTTGTTGGGGATGGTCACATCCGCTGTAAGCCAAGACACGACTGAGAAAGGCTCACCAAGTCTTTAAAACTATTCTATATAAAAGTAAGAAAATATTTAAATGACTCTGGCGCCATCTACCAGACTAATTCCAATGCAACCAGTAAAGCATATTGATACAAAATGATGTTAAATGATAAACAATTTAAATAATGTTATACAGTGCCATCTAGGTAGACATGGCCATAATATTCAAAAATCGCAAAACAGACACCTTTTGACAAATGAGAAATGGCCACTCATTAGTTCACGGGTTTGTGAAATTCGAATGAGTAGTGTTGCCATACCACGTCAGGCGGCGCTTAGCGAAATCTGAAATAGGTGAGAAGAATTAGAAAAGCAGTATTTTCGCCCAACTGCAAATATAATATTATAATGGTAGAGGTTCTTGAGCCTTGTTATATAATTCAATAAAGAAAATAGTTTCTTGGGCATATGGCTCTCAATTAAACAAAAAAAAAAAAAATAATAATAATTACGTAGTAAGAGGTATGCTTTTTGCTAATCGCATTAAAATTACGGGGTTTCCAAAAGATGGAAACCTCGGGTGTTTTTTTGTTTAATTGAGAGCCATATGCCCAAGAAACTATTTTCTTTATTGAATTATATAACAAGGCTCAAGAACCTTTAATATTATAATATTATATATATATATATATATATATATATATATATATATATATATATATATATATATATATATATATATATATATATATATATATATATATTTTTTGGATATTTTTTAAGGCATCCAAAATCAATAAAAAATACGAGAGGCAAGTTGTACAAAATCAATTAAGGATTTAGACTAATATTAGTTATATAATAAAAAAAAAAGATTTGAAAAGTAATAAAACGATAAATAAAATTCCTGATTTTAAAGACATTTTTACGTAACTTAAAAATACTTAATAATTGGATAACGTCACCGTCTTCAGTTAATTTGCAAAATATATTAGTACAATTAGTCAACTGTAAAACAATTATTCAGATAATTTGATAATTACTGATACAAATTAAGTGACACATATCTTAATAAAAAAAACAAAAATCACTTTTAGGGCAAACACCCAAATCTACAAAAAAGGTTATGTTGAAAACAATTGAAAGTAACCACAGTTAAAATTGGGGCATAATGACATCAAAAGTCAGGTTGGTGACAACGTTCTGGATGTGAGAACAGACCAGATTATTCCCCCAGACTCATTTAACAAAAACTTTTAGGTAAAAATTGCAGATCGAAGTAAGTGACACCCACCCGATCTCGCCAGCATAGTTGGAGATCCAAAACCGAGCGAAGAATTGAAGCGGGCGTGTACGGTAAAATGAGGAACTCACAATTCTCCATTTCACTAGAAACACACAGTTCTGTATTTCAAACGGAAATATATGCTTTACTGCATTGTGCAAAAGAAAATAACAGAAGGGCTTATAAGAACAAGTGGATCTGCATAATAACAGACATCCGGGCGTCACTAGGGACACTATCAAACCCCAAGATAACATCCAAGCTGACATGGGAATACCAAAAAGAACCGAAAGTCCTGGAAGAACGCCACAGGGGTAACTCTTCTGTAAGCACCAGGACATTCAGGAATAGAAGGTAACGAAAAAGCGGATGAGCCAGTGAGACAGCGATTATCCACACCATACTTTGGACCAGGACCTTGGAGTGACCAAAACCACTGAACGAGCTCAAACCAGGAAATGAATCCGAAATAAACACGAAAAATACTGGGGGAGCATTTAGAATAAGACATGGAAAAGGCTTTATAAAGGGCCCATTCAAAGGAACAAAGGAAGAACTACTCAGACAAAGTAGCAAAAGGCTCCGCATAACAGTGGGGTTGCTAACAGGGCACGATAACCTAAGAGGATATCTACACAATATAGGTTCATACAATGGAAACCCAAATTGCAGAATGTACGACGAGGAGGAATAAACAGTCTACCACATCCTGTGCGAATGTGAAGCGCTAAATCACAAAAGACAGGCATTATTTGTGCAACCGAAAATGATCCGACAGAAATATATCCACCAATCAGTCTTGGAGTTATACAGACTTGTAAAAGAAACAAGACTAGTGGGAGGTTTGATATAATAGAAAATGGATTAAGCACAAAAAGCCCAGGAGGCTACGCTGAAAAACATGTTCAATTTAAGTCAATAAACAGTTAAATATATATTTTTCTTATAGCTCAAAAAAAAGGATTATTTACCCTATAACAGTTTCTGAAGAGGTTTTATGTAGTCATGAACGTACCAAAATATTCTGTAAATATGTGAAAAAAAATGTTTGACGAATGGTGCTAATTATGGTTACCATAATTACATTGAATGAAACAATAAATAGTTTTCTTTTAACATTTTGCAAACCAAGTGTATTTTTATTTACTGAAAGCATTCTTTGTTAAAAAAGACATAATACACACGGTGCCTTCATTTTACGAACTTATAACTCTATTAAATTTTTTAAAACCATATATTTTAATAATAGACAAATTTAATTGCAATATTTACCATAATATATATTACACAATTAAACATTGTTAGAACAATGCCTTATTATCAAAATAAATAATAAAAACGGACCAAGTATATTATGTATAATAATAAGCTTAAATCAAGGCTAAAAAGTAAAGGAGGCATTGTTGGGTCTATTTAAAAAATATATATAATACACAGTTTATTTATTAAAAAAAAGTTAAAAGTAATAATACTAGTATAAATCATAAAAAATAATTTTCACATTAAAACTCAAATTTTTCTATTTTTAAAATGTAATAACTTAAAATATTCAATAAAGTTATCTTTTCGTAAAAAATATGCACTGTGTCTATGATGTCCTTTTTTAACTTATATTGTTGATGAAAGATCAAAATACTTCTGGCTTAAAAAAGTTGTTTGTAAAAAGAGCAAATAGAAATTTCTTTATAAAACTTGACAGTAGTGTTTGTTTAATATATTTGAAGATTCATTTAATGGTGCACACACCACAACAATTAAGAAGGAAAATTTTGTTTCATAAAATGTTAGTTTAATTCTTAAATAATACGTCATCAAATATTTTAAACACAACCTTAAGTATTTCTTATATTAGAGAGGGTAAACCGTGACGTTTATGTATATGTATGTATTCAAACTTTAAACGCGTTTTTCTCAAAACCATATTTTTCAAATTGGCAAACACGATAACTCACAAAGTTATTGATCGATCTCTTTAAAATTCTGCACCTATCTTTTTAACGTTAATATTTTTTATATAAATCCACATATTTCCTAAATTGTTTAGAAAAAATAATTTTATCAAAGCAAAAACAATAGAAAAATTAGGCCGAAAAATTATTTCACTTCTTCCAGGTATTTTTTTAGGTTTACCTAGAAATTATAACATTAATAAACACACAGATTTTTTTTTCAAGTTACTACATCCGATGCTCGCCGATTGAGAGGTCTCGCTCCGTCCTTCCTGAAAGAATTTGGTGTACATTCGCCATTTTAATATTAATTAAATATATTATATATATAAATATATATATATATATATATATATATATATATATATATATATATATATATATATATATATATATATATATATATATATATATATATATATATATATATATATATATATATATATATATATATATATATATATATATATACCAATAAAGAAAATAGTTTCTTGGGCATATGGCTCTCAATTAAACAAAAAAATAATTACGTAGTAAGAGGTGTCTGTTTTGCGATTTTTGAATATTATGGCCATGTCTACCTAGATGGCACTGTATAACATTTTTAAATTGTTTATCATTTAACATCATTTTGTATCAATATGCTTTACTGGTTGCATTGGAGTTAGTCTGGTAGATGGCGCCAGAGTCATTTAAATCTTTTCTTACTTTTATGTAGAATAGTTTTAAAGACTTGGTGAGCCTTTCTCAGTCGTGTCTTGGCTTACAGCGGATGTGACCATCCCCAACAAGGGTGAAACATGTAGCCGACTTAGCCTCACACCCGAGGTTTCCATCTTTTTGGAAACCCCGTAATTTTAATGCGATTAGCAAAAGCATACCTCTTATTACGTATTTATTTTTTTTTTAATTGAGAGCCATATGCCCAAGAAACTATTTTTCTTTATTGAATTATATAACAAGGCTCAAGAACCTCTACCATTATAATATTATATATATATATATATATATATATATATATATATATATATATATATATATATATATATATATATATATATATATATATATATATATATATATAATACCGTGTTCAAAATTAAGTCGGCACTATTGCTAAATTTTCCTTATACGAGATACAAGTTAGGTTAAATTAGCAAAGTTGTGTACATTTTTACGCTGATTACAATGACGATAATAGAAAAACAAATGAACATCAGATTTACGAGTTATTCACAAAAATATACTTCTTTTAAATGCAATACCCTGTATTTGTTGCGTTAATTCGATAGAGAATGTAATTTTCTATACAATTAGTTATTAACATTTTTTTCTAAGATGATAAATAGCAGAGTTATTTCAATTTAAATGCATTTTCCGTAACTGGACGCAGGCAGCCATGGAATTCTTAAAATCGCACTTTTTGTACAAATTACATCGTAGTACGTCATGTCAGAAACCAAATTTAAATACAGTCCACCATAAAGGATATAATTTTTCTAATTACTTGGGTAAATAATAAACATCGTAGTTTCAGTTTTTTTAATAATAACGCATAACTAAGTAACATTAATAAAATACATTATGCTAATAATGGCTATATTGGCATCATCCAAAAAATCCTTCAACAAATTTCTTAGTAAATTCAGATTTGTTTGCCTGTTAAATATCCTTTATAAAACACAGGTCCAACAATTTTTGATCCAATAAGGCAGCACCATACGTTTAAGCAAAAACATCTTTGGATTGAAATGATGATGGCGCAGGAGATTGCAATGCTCCAATAATGTTGGTTCTTTCGGTTAAACATGCCTTTATTACTAAAGTTAGTATCATTGCTTCAAATAATTAATCGTAGAAAGTTTGGATTTATAGATCAAGATATGACCTACAGTCTCTTGTGGAGGATAAACCTTTAAATATGCTAAAACATTAATTTCTGTTTGTTGATTAATTATAAAGGTTTTTTTAATTTCTACGCTTAAGAAACACTTTTGCTTGATTGAAACTTTCTATAAAGGAGTAAAAAATATCTTCTGTTTGGCATGTTTTTTAATGAAATGAGTTTCACTCTAAGGCCTGATGCCATTTTTTTCGGCATGGTTTTTTTTTTTTATATATATATATATATATATATATATATATATATATATATATATATATATATATATATATATATATATATATATATATATATATATATATATATATATATGTGTGAACACGTTTACAGGTTGATAACCAAAAATAAATGTTTTTTTGAAAAAGCCCAATATAATGGGCGAAACGTCAAAGTAATGTGTTTCCTTAAATAACAAATAACAAAAAACCTATACCCAAGAAACAAGAAACTTATTATAAATAAATGGTTTAAGAAAATTGAAAAAATATAAATATTGCAAGGGTGAAAATGCAAACTACATCTAACTTTACATTCCTGGAAACAATACGGACAACCTATGGAATAGAATGTGCTAATAAAATGAAGACCTTATCCAGAATAAATGACAAGATAGCAAAGCAGAAAAACCGAAGGATATTCTTGCTAAGGTGTAAACATATGGATGTTTTGCCAATTTTTCTGAATTTTAACGTGTCACACATTAGTTTTACAGGTTGATAACCAAAAATAAATGTTTTTTTGAAAAAGCCCAATATAATGGGCGAAACGTCAAAGTAATGTGTTTCCTTAAATAACAAATAACAAAAAACCTATACCCAAGAAACAAGAAACTTATTATAAATAATTATATATATATATATATATATATATATATATATATATATATATATATATATATATATATATAATATATATATATATATATAATATATATATATATATATATATATATATATATATATATATATATATATATATATATTTTTTCTATGAATAATTTTTTATATATATTTTAATTATGAAACATTTATTTTAAGACCCCGCTTTCGCCCATATTGCTTTTCAAAAAACATTTATTTTTGGTTATCAAAATAATGGGCGTTAAAAATTCAAAAAAATTGGCAAAAATCCTCATGTTCCCTTAGCAAAATATCCTTCGTTTTCCTTTGTATCTTGCATTTTTTTAATGTCGTTATATTAATTTATTATAATTTGTTTTCCGAATTAAATTAGATTTGCATCACTGCAATTTATATTTTAATTTTTTAAACCATTTCATTTATAATAATTTCTTCAGATATAGGTTTTTTTTATTTTTGAAAAATTTTTTTACCACTTTATTTTGCTTTTCAAAACATTTATTTGTTACAAAATATTGGCATTAAAACATAAAAATTTCAAAAATCCAAGGTTTAACCTTAGCAAAAATCCTTCGGTTTTGCTTCTTGTTTTAATTTTTCTGGATAAGGTCTTCATTTTATTAGACATTCTACCATAGTTTTTCCCCTATTGTTTCCAGGAATGTAAAGAGATGTCTTTCATTTTCCCCTTCATTTTTTATTTTTCAATTTTTAAACCATTTATTTATAATAAGTTTCGCCTTGGGTATAGTTTTTGTTATTTGTTTTTAGGGAAAACACATTTTTGACGTTTCGCCCATTATATTGGGCCAAAAAAACATTTATTTTTGGTTATCAACCTGTAAACTGTCACACATTAGTTTTACAGGTTGATACAAAAAAATGTTTTTTAAAAAGCCCCAAAATAATGGCGAAACTCAAAATGTGTTTTCAAACCAACAAATAACAAAAACCTTTAAGAAACAAGAAACTTTTTATAAATAAAGGTTTAAAAAAAATTAAAATATAAAACTGAAAATGAAAAATTCTTTTTTACATTCAAACAATACGGGAAAAGGAGAATGGTTTAAAAAAAAATTTATCAGAATAAATGACAAAAAATAGAAACAAAATTGAAGGATATTCTTTTAAGGGTAAACATATGGATGTTTTTATTTCTGAATTTTAACGTGTCACACTTATTTACGGGTTGATAACCAAAAAATAAATGTTTTTTAAAAAGCCCAATATAATGGGGAAACGTCAAAGTAATGTGTTTCCTTAAATAACAAATAACAAAAAAAACCCATACCCAAGAAACAAGAAACTTATTATAAATAAATGGTTTAAGAAAATTGAAAAAATATAAATATTGGGGTGAAAATGCAAACTACATCTAACTTTACATTCCTGGAAACAATGGGGCAACCTATGGAATAGAATGTGCTAACAAAATGAAGACCTTATCCAGAATAAATGACAAGATAGCAAAGCAGAAAAACCCGAAGGATATTCTTGCTAAGGTGTAAACATAGGATTTTCCAATTTTTTTAATTTTTCGTGTCACACATTAGTTTTACAGGTTGAAAAACCAAAAATAAATTTTTTTTTAAAAAACCCAATATAATGGGCGAAACTCAAAGTAATGTTTTCCCCCTTTAAAAAACAAATAAAAAAAAACCTATACCCAAGAAACAAGAAACTTATTATAAATAAATGGTTTAAAAAAAAAAAAAATTAAAAAATATATATATATATATATATATATATATATATATATATATATATATATATATATATATATATATATATATATATATATATATATATATATATATATAAAAAAAAACTTTTTTTTTCCAAAAAAAAGGCATCAGGCCTTAGAGTGAAACCATTTCATTAAAAAATATGCCAAACAATAGATTTTTTTACTCCTTTATAGAAAGTTTCAATCAAA
>JAHBCN010003438.1:0-75439 GCA_019359885.1 Listronotus oregonensis | reverse complement strand
TATATATATATATATATATATATATATATATATATATATATATATATATATATATATATATATATATATATATATTATAACCTGTTTTTATGTACATGAATATTTCTATTTTCTTCTTGATACATGGTCACAAAAAGAAAAAGTGTATTTTATTATTTAGCTTTACAATTTAAATTAAATTTTAAGAAACTTAAATTCTAGTTTATTTATTTTTTTGTGTAATAGGGCCACTAAAAAAATTAATATAAAACATCTTATTTTTAGAACATTGGTCAAAGAATGCAAAACAATAAAAAGCTACCTTTTAATTTACCATAGATATTCTCTCCGGTAGCGTAGTGGGCCCCCCAAATTTATTGGGGAAAACACTTTTAGGTGTAGTTTTTTAAAAATAACGTCCGTGGTTGCACTACCCCCTTCGGTTTTTACGGTATTTGGTACTTGGGTTTTATTTTTATAAATTTTGGGATATAATATACATATATAATTATCCTTCGTGAGCTGTCACAAAGATAAAAAAAAATAAAAATAAAAAATCCGAGTATTTCTTTTTTATCCTCGAAATAACGTAGGATTACGACAAAATGCTCCGTCTTTAACTACCAAAAGTTAATGGTCCATGCTATTAAAAATCTGTTTTAAGACAAATGGTATTTACTTTTAAAATTATTTTTGACAAACAATATTCTTAGTGGCTGTAAAGTTTAACGAACTGTTTAAAAGACTACAAAAAAAGAAACATAAACTCTTTAACTACGAAATATTTTTGTAAAGCAATTTATAACTTTGTTGGGATAATAAATTATATTAAATATTTATCCATAAGCCAAGTTTTTAATTAAGACTATTATTTGAATACGCTGAAAATGTAATAAAAGTCAAATGGTTTTTTTTGTCAAATGTCTTTGTCTATACAATTACGGAACATTATAAATATCCATATATAAGACATTTCTTTTCTGACTATATCTAAATCCTAAATCTAAAATTTTAATTGTTTTTAAAAGGCACAATAATATATTTTTATTGACCACACAAAATAAAACTTTTTTACGTTTTCTCTTGGAAAAACAACTCATGAAAGAAAATAAAAACTAAAGTTTTATATAAAACATATGTTAAAAAAAGTAAATAATAAAAAGCCTTTTGTTTCGTAAATTATTTTAAGGGGTATAAATAGCTTCCGCGAAGGGATATTTCCTGACAAACAATAAAAATGCAAAACGAGCTCATATTTCTAATTCCCAATACTCTTTACTTTAAATACTTTTTCCTTAGTAAACGCAGCTAAGAACATAGTAAATACAGCAAATAATGTACGAAATGGTTCGTTATTCATATACAGGGTGTTTCCTAAGTTATCTTAAATATTAAAAGGGATGGTTACCTAACAGTTTAGTCTAAATAAAGTTTATTCGCTTTAATAGGAGCATGCCACGCCACTGATATTTTTAATTTTGTAAATTTTTTTTGGTACTCCTATCCCATATATGACATAACATGTCTTTTGGTTATTTTTCAGTTACAGCGAAAAAAAGGTACTTTTTTATATGTAACATAAATTTATAACCAAATGAATGCATAATTTTTTAAAATGAAGGATTCTTATAGTCTAGTCGAGAAGTGTGTTTCCTGCGACAAATAGTTAGAAATCTTCGAAAAATATGAGCAATACACTGATATATGTTGCTCATTCAACACGGAATGAAAATCGGAAAAAGGCATTTTAAGGATTTTTCTGCCAAAAAATTGCAATTGTTATTAAAAGAAAGAAAAAATCCTTGATTTTTGATGATAACTAAAAAATCATAAGAGATACCGGAAATTGCAAAAAATATCCTTGAAGCGAAGAAAAAAAAAAAGTTTAACCCCGAAACTCTATCTTCATTATTTATTAATTTACTTTAACGCTGAGAATGGGCCTTCCCGCGACCTTTTTGGTTGCGTGCTCCAGAACCAAGTACGTCACGCTAAATAATTCTTTTTAAGATATTAAATATTGCTGAAAAATTTTAAAAAATTATAGTGTTTTCAGAGCACTTCAAAAAATGTATTTCCATTGAACTTTCACTTTATTTTAATTTTTCAACAAGTTAGACAGTTGTTAACAAAATTGTTTTAAAATTTTGTCTTAATTGTACATTAAAAAAATGTTTAAAAAATTGTAGTAGAAATTTTTGGCTTTTAATTATTTTATAATACTTTGATAATATTACTTTAATTGCTCATTTTTTAAGTCAAAGTTTTAAAATTATTATAAACAAAAGATAAATTTTTTAAAACTTTTATGGCGATAACTTGTTAAGTATGTGTATGAGAAGGGTTCTACTAAGAGTTTTTAATGTACCGGGTGTCCAAATAAGAAAGGACGTTGGCTGTATCTCAAAAAATGTTTATCGCACAGAGTTGGGAAAAATTCTTTTGGTAAAAGTGGTCAAGAGAAAAAGTGGAAATTATTTCAAGTTTAGAAATGGCCGTTAGGGGCTAATGCAATCTTAAATCTAAAAGTATTTCTGTAATTTTGCTATATTAACCTAACAAAAAAATACCTGATCTTTAAAGTCAAGCATAATTTGAACCTTTTTTGTTCGACGATTTTTGTGCAAATCTCTAAAAATAAAGTGGTGGAGGGTGTTTAAAGGTTTCCGTAAAAAATTCTGTATCTTCAAAACGGCTAGCCGATTTTAAAAGTTTAGGTTTAGTTGACAAGAGCTTTTCTTGGGCTATAAACTTTTAATATTTGAAGTTTTGTTAGTATCACATGTCGCTGAGAGGTTTTTTCGATATTCCGTCAAAAATGGTTAATTTTCTCAAAAAAACTAAATATTGGTAATAATTTTTTTTATAAATAGCTATCAATACCTAAACAAGCTCGAGAAACCGTATCTCAATATCATGTTCCCCTTTAAAAAAATCCTAAAAATTCGATTTATTGATTATAATTTTTAAAGTATTGCATTTAGGCGAAAAGATCATATAACTTAAATTAATGGTTTTGAAAAAATACATAATTTATGTCATATAAAATTTCTTGTAGCTTTTATAGTTTTTGAGATATTGACGTATAAAATTTTCTTTGACCTAAATTTTAGGTAAGGAACAAGATATCAAGATATGGTTTTCGCGAGCTTGTTTAGGCATCATTTAGCTATTTTTTTAGGGAAAAAAATCATACCAAAGTATTTAATTTTTTTGAGAAAATTAACCATTTCTGCCGGAATTTCGAAAAAAGCCCTCTAACGGCGACATGTGAAACTAACAAAACTTCAAATAATATAACATTTATAGCCCAAGAATAGCTCTTTTTAACTAGCCAAGTTTGTTAAAATCGGCTTAGCCGTTTCGAAGATACAGGGTGTTTTTTGCGGAAACCTTTAAATACCTCCAACCACTTTATTTTTAGAGATACAGCCAAAATTGTCAGACAAAAAGGTTCAAATTATCATTGACTTAAAATATCAGGTATTTTTTTGTTAGTTTAATATAGCAAAATTCACAGAAACATCACTTGTTTAGATTCAAGATTGCAGTTACGCCCCCTAGCGGCCATTTCAGAAACTTAAAAATAATTTCCAGCTGTTTCTCTAGACCAGTTTTACTGAAAATATTTTTTCCCAACGCTGTGCGATAAACATTTTCTGAGATACAGCCGGCGTCCTTTCTTATTTGGACACCGGGTACAATGAAGACGAAATTTCGAAACAATTTTGTCAAATAACAATTGTCTAACATGTTGAAAAATTAACTTTAAGTTAAATTTTTAATAGAAAAAAATTCTTTAAGGTGTTATGAATACAACATTATTAAAAAAAAAATAATTTATATTTAATACCTGAAAAAGAATTATTTAGTGTGACGTACTCGGTTTTCAGCGTTAAATTAAAATTATAAATAATGGAGATACAGTTATGAGTTTAAGGATTTTTTTTGGATATTTCCTTTTCTTCAAGGATTTTTTTACAATTTTCGCTATCTCTTATGGTTTTTAAATTATCATCAAAAATAATTTTTTTTTTTTGGTTAATAACAATTGCAATTTTTATTGGCAGAAAAAATCCTCAAAACACCTTTTTCAGATTTGCATTCCGCGTCGAATAAGCTGTTGCCCATATTTTTCGTGACCTTCTTACTATGTTTTGCAGGAAAAACACATCTTGACTAGTCTACTAATAGATAAGCAACAGTTATTATCTACATGTTAAAATAAAATTGGATGCTAAAAATAACCAAAGTTAGCCACGATGCAAGCTTCTACTTCCTCTCTCTAGAAGTGATAAAGCATACTTAAGCTTTTCTTCATATTCTCTATCGCTTTATTTTTAATACATTTGTATTAAAACTTTTCTTGTAAACTAGGTAGCAACTTAAAAAATGCTAAGAGATATCATATGTAGGTACCGAATTAGGACTATAAATAAGCTTTATAATTTTAGAAATATCAGTTGCGTGCTTATATTTTAAATAAATATTATTATAGCAGTCCCTAAGCGCACGCCCTTAGTAAGGCGATTTCATATATATTTACACAAATACATTTTGAGTACCCGATAAGTTAAAAAAACGAAAAAAATAATAAAATACAACACCCTGCATTTTAAAAAGGAGACATTTTCGATATTTAATATTTACTTTTTATATAAAAACACTTGAGGAATTACACCCTCAAATATTTTAAATTACATAGAGGAAAATTTTGTCGGCAAAATATTTCGATTGTATGAAAGTTTGTTACTTGGAAATTTCGTGAATGACATTTACAACAAAGCCACGAGCCCTTAGGCAAGTGGTTTTGTAAAAAATACTATAAATAAAATTGCCATAAAAGCAACAAACCTAATTAAAACAAGAGAAATATTTTGCGTAGAAAATTTTTTCTTAAATAATTTTCGACAAAACTATTTTACAAGAAAACGAGCCAAATTTTATCTAGAAACACATAGTTTATTGTCCGACTTGTCAGATTGACAATATTTTTTTTCTTTAAAACTAACAACTTAACAACTAACCAGAACTAACGAACGCACTGACTGTGTAGATTAAAAAAATTATCATAAAGTTAATATGTAGCTGTTTTAATACTCAAGGACCTATGGGACATAAAAACTAAAAATTTAAAAGTAAATAGAGAAATTTTAAAAAATGTAAGAAACACAAACTCGATGAAAAATGTAAACGTTATATATTCCAAACCCTATTATTATTAAATTTTAAAATTTCATTCAATTGAAACAGTATATTTTTTTACATTCAGTACTAAAGTTTAAAACAAAATAGAAATAAAGTTTTTTAAATATTCTAGATAAAAATGTATTGTTAGTCAGTATGATGTATTTAAGTAAAAAGATATATTGTTAGATACATAAAAATGAAAAATAAAAATTTAGCTTTTAGCAGTTCAAAAACATTGTCATTTACGCAAATACGTTTATTTGTTTAGTGGTTTAATTTTATTAATTTGTCTAGTTTTATCCTAAAAGCAAAAAAAAAAGTAATCTTTTAATTGACCACACATAATAGGAAGGTATTTAGTTATTTATCTTAAGACAAGAACGGTGTGTTGGATATGTAATTTATTTAGAATTAAATTCTGGACAAAACTTGGTCCAACTGGTCTAATCCAATCCAATTTGATCTCGGTAGTTTAAGAAGCCAAGATTTTGGGATAGAATATTGGTTATTATTTTACATCAATGTTTTTGGTGGGATGATGTATTACGTACATGAAATAGAGAAAATATTGTTTACACACCTATTTTTTTTACTTTCTTAATATTTAAAGGACTTAAGGCCGTGTCATGTGGTCATATTTTGCCTTGCAATATTAAAAAAGTCAAATTTTAGCTAGCAAAATTGTAGACAAAAATTTGATATAAATCAGTTTGGGTTTTCGCTAGTTTGATTTTATCATTTTTGTATATTTTAAAATTAATTAGTGCCATTTCCATATAAATAATTTAATAAATATTAAGATTTTCTTTTACATGTTTTATAATGCTTTTGTATATAAATTAATAATATTAGAAAAAAAAACGTGTGTCAAAAAGTGTATCATAATATACATAATTATGAAACAAAAATTTATTAAATAAGTTACATTTGTATATAAAACTGTCCTTATGCTTTATCACAATAGTTTTAATTTATCAAAAAACTTGGAGTAGACATCGTTGTAAGATTTAGGTATTTTTGTGGTTAGACCCATCTTTTATGTATAAGGTATCATGTGCGTTAAATGGATTTTTAAGTATGCTAAATTGTTTTTTGTTACTTAAATGTAGCAAAAAACCATTACCCAATTAGACCAACATGACTAGTATATATTAGTTATTGGCTTGCGTTAACGTGGTTTTTAAAGGCGTAAGAAAAACCAATTAAAGAAAATTGATAAAATATTGCATTTCTGAGACATAATGTTTAGCAGATACCGCTTTAATAAATTTTATTTTTACCAGGTGGTATTTCGACATATGTAATTTTTAACAGGGGACGTTTAAATGGATATCATTTTTAAAAGATGCCTTTTGACAAAAGATATTTTTTTGATAAATATAAAATTTAGATGACATTTATGCTTTGGTCAGATAGAATTTCCACACAAATTATTTTTGTCCGCTTTAATGTTTGACAGATGTCATTTGTAAAATGAGCTGTTTTGTGGACGAGTTATTTTTTATTGAGTTTACTATTATAATTAATATCAACACACACTAACACATGGTGCCCAATTTTAAATTTACGTTTAAAATATTTTGAAATTTATAGTATATCATAATTTAAAACATTGCCCCCTATAAACTAATTCTTTATCTCTTACCACTGGCGTGGCTAGGATTTTCAATTTTTTTTTATCTACAAAGTGAGATATGGGACCCACACCCAATATATACCAGATGCTATTGGCCCAACGGAAACACTTTGGTAAAGAAAATTTTCATTTTGGGATTTGCGGAAAAAAGTTTAAAGCAAATCCTCTATCTTTATTTTTTTTGTAAATTTGATCGAATTCTATTATCAACTTCCAAATTACGGGAAAATATCTGCATTTTTCTTAAAGTTAGAAGCATCTAAAATATATGCATAAGAGAATTCTTGAGTAAAAAAAATTTGGTTTAGTTTTTAAAAAACCATAGATAATTTTGCAAAACTTGGGATTTGCCGATAAAATTTGATAAAAAAATACAAATTGAGGATTTACCTTTAAAACTTAGATTTTCTCTGGCGGGTGGAGGTAAAAAATATTAACTTTTTTTCACAAATCCCAAAATGAAAATGTTCTTTACCAAAGTGTTCTGCTTGGGGCCAATAGCATTTGGTATAAATTTGGTGTGAGTGCCATGTCTCAGTTTTTAGATAAAAAAGTTTAAAAATCCTAGCTACGCCAGTGTCTCTTACAAATTTCTTAACTTTCATGCTTATCCTCAAATTCGAAACACCATGTGTATTTTAAAATAATAATATTTTTACGGAATAAAAAAAGCCTATTGACCGTTTTTCTGTTTTTTTTTTTCAGTGTATATCAGCAGAAAAGATCCTGGTCCTCCTATAGAATTCGTAATATCGTCGTCAATTCCAAGCAAGTTTTTTAACGAATTGGCGCACTTAAAAAGCAATAACTGTGGTCCGGACACTTTTAGCAGCCAATTGATATCTTCGAATGCGGTGTTCAATTGGACAGTTAAGACCGACGTCAAGCAGATTTATTCCAATTTATCGTTTTGGTAAGTAATATATTTATTTTTATCTTATTGTGGAACATACAAATTGGTTTTAAAATAAGTTTTAAATTAAACGAAATAATAAACCTTACATAAGTATTCAATATTATTAACAATATACCAATTTATACCTAAAAAATGGTGTTTCTAATTGTGTCGTTCATAACAAAATTTGTGTTATTCCTTTCTTTTATTATAAATATTGTGGAATAAGTTAAAATTGCGTTTTTTTCATTTTACCAAAACAATAATAATTATTTTTTACATAGGAATTTACACCATAAAGAATGACAGATTTATTAAAATCAGGCAATAAATATGAATAAATAAATTTTATTATAAACAGTACCGAAAAACAATACACTGTATTCGGAAGATGAGATACCCCTTACGTAAAATTAAGCCAACTTAATTATATCTAGAATTGCTTCGCTTAGCCGGTAAAAAACACTAAAAATTTTAGAAAAGTATCTGTTTTTCCTCAATTTTACAAAATGTGCCAATTGATTTTAATATTTTTTGGTGTTTAATCAGACAATTTAACATAACGTTTACGTGTAATAAAGTGGTTGGCTATAAAAATTCAATAATTTGGAAACCATTACTGAAAATATCTTCTTATTGAATTAGCTGTTTTACTAGAAAAAAAAACTTGCAACTTTTCTACAAACGTCAATCAGGCGTAAGAAAAAAACTTTTAAAAGTAATTGTTTAGATGAGTTCGTTGCTATAATATCTATTAATTTGGCAATTGCCATTTCTGTCTTGAAAAAGTCACTTAAATATAAATAAAATATAAAAAAATTTCATTCACTTTACAATAGTTGGTAGTTGTACGGATTTTGTCATGAATTGGATGTCGAAGTGTTTATGGAGAGACATTTGTCAACCACTAAATACTAAGTCACCAGACACTTATCAGTACTAAGTATAATCTTTCGTAAAAGAGCTGCTAAAATAAGCTTTAAATATTGAGGTTCTATAAAAACAACCTAGACTATAAATAAAAGGAGAAAATATTCTGAAAAAAAATAAAATGAACCAAGTCTTTATTGTTGCTGGCAAACGATTCCTGTAACATTTTTTTTTAAGATAAAAATTCCCAAAAAAGGTAATTAGTAAATAAAAACGTCTGTGTTATTAAATTGTTAATGATTTAGAAAGTTAAAAGGAATGTTAGCTGATGACGTCAGTTATATAAACTTTTTTACTTTTACACCAAATACGCGCAATTTCATGATGTCTAAAATTAAAAAATATATATATATATATATATATATATATATATATATATATATATATATATATATATATATATATATATATATATATATATATATATATATATATATATATATATATATATATATAATACTATACCACAAAATTATCTAATTTAAAATGGTACTTCTTAATCATACTTAAACAGATTAACTCTATAACTGCATCTGCCTTACCTTTTGCTCTTCAGGGGTTATATACTGTAGTATTATTATTTAACTTATTATATTTACATTACAATTTCCTTATATAAAAACAAAAATGAAAATAACGTCTTCTAGTATTAGACAAAAAAATGTACCCTAAAAAGCTTTTAAAAAATTATGATTATTTTTTGTAGTAGATATTTGTAAATCTAATTGGGAATTTAAGAACCTATTTTCTTAAGTATTTTCCATTATTCTGTTATACTATATTTAGTTGGATAGTGTATAAAATTAAATTATTTAAAAAAGGTCTGTTCAACCATTAAATACTTAAATGTTTTAAAACGGCATAAAATTACTATACAGCAACAACCCACTTTGTTACTGCATTTTCATTCAATAGTTTATTAAAATAAATGCATACAATGACAAAAAACAAACAAATTGCCTGATTTAAAAGAACAAGGATTTGAAATCGAAAATAAGCTTATCTCAAACATAACTGCAAGCCATAGTAACTTAGACATAAACGTGAGTGCTTGTATGGTATAGAATAATTTTTAGTTTTTAAATAATGTTGACAATTTAAATAAGTGCCCCAAAAGATGCAACAATTATTTTAAAATAATTCTTTCAAACTAAAAATTAAGTTCATAAACAAAGTATTATTACAACCTGAGCTGGTAGTTGTGCTATCTGCCATTTTAAACTTATATAATGAATCAGTGCAATTATAAATTATTTTTTAACCTTATTTATTTTTCAAAATAGCTTTTTCCTGTGTATTTTAAAATAGACCAAGTTAGATTACCCTTTAATGCTATAAACTTTTTTTTTTCCTTCTATAAAGTAAGCTTTTTTTCTGTGTATTTAACTTTGTGCAGGTAAAAAAAACTAATTAATCTACAGGGTAATTTAAAACTTTTTTTTTACTTAAAGGATATATTAGCCGTGACTAGATGACCACAGAAAAAAGTTATATTCAGCTTGGTTGAGCGACTGTTACACAAGAGCTGCTAAGCAGATATATTTCGTAAACTTAATACCAAAGGGTATTCATATTTATGCAGTACATTTGTTCAATTGGCCTTTTATTTTTTTTTAATTTTTGGGTAACTTTGCTCGCGTTAAAGTTATTTTTTGTTAAATTAGGTTTTTATTTTATTAAAATTTTTGTTTTTATATTTATTTAGTTTTGTTTGTGGTAAAGCTGGTGAAAAAAGCACACTACATTTAGATTTACTGGACACATTAATATCTATCGTGTAACCTAAGCCCGTGTTTCTTTTATTTAAGGGACATAAAAAATGTTGATTATCGCAGTAAAGTACCCAAAGTGCAGGAGTTGCATAATCGCCTAAATATAACTTGGAATACTTTGCAACCTAAAATAATATTTTGTGCATTTGTTATACCAATTAATGGTGCAGGCACTTTATTTTTAAAAAATATTTTTTGTAGGTAAAGAATAAATTGCAATGTCAGTTCTAAAATATTTTATTGTTACGAATGTGTTATTGTGCTTTTAGTAGAATACTAAGTATCCCATTTTCAATTTCTTTTATAAATATTAAAAATAAATAAATGCTATACAAGACATTGTTTAATATGATTTTTTTCTTTGTTTAAAACGAAACCCGATATTATATGCAGAAAGAAGTTTTTAAATAAAAATAAACAGGCGGAAATTTTAAAAATATTAATTTTAAGCACAAGCCGAATACGAATAATGAAACATAGTATAAATAATTTAAACGAAATTAAAACCGAGAAGGTACGCTTCAGCAGAAAACTGTATAATAAAACTTATTAATAAAGCAGTCAAACCTTTTAAATTTTAAAGTACTGGATAGCTTACTGTTGCCAGTATTTGCTTTCTACAAACTTATCATAATATGTACGCTTTGTTAAAGTTAAAGTGACTTTTTATTTTAATGATAATAAATTATTTGATATTTAGGCTACTTACCCTGTAATAATTTAATAATTACATGTAGGGTCAAAACTAAATGCGCCAAAATACAGTATATTTTGACAGTCCCCAAACCAACGAACATACAACAAATATGTTCGGTGCCCGAACGGTCTCGTATTTGGCAATTGGCAAAAAGAAAGAAATGCAATTATTACTCCGTAGTGGTTTTGAGATACGTCCAATTCGATAATAATACCTGCAATTCTACTAATCGTCACATTTTAAGATAAAATAGGCAACTTTATACCGCTTAAATCATTGCAATATAAATAAACTAGGCTTTGTACTTAAAAAACAAAGTTGCTTACTTTATTTCAAAAGCTGTACACTCGTTAATAGTAGATATTATCGAGCGTATCTTAAAACCATTTTGTAGTACTTTTTACATTTTCCCTTATGGCGATTGCAAAATAAGAGGCACTTCTGAAATTTTTGACCTTAAAAAATAGAAGTGCCATATTTCTAAAACTACATAGAATTAAGTTTTGAAGATTTATGTAATGGTGGTGTGTCAAATAATTTTAAATAAGTATAAGCTAAGCTTTGTATTTAAGAAAAAAAGTTGCCCACTTTCTTTTAAAAAAGTGTTCACTTGCCATCATTGCAGATATCATCGAACTGGGCATATGCTATGACAACCATGAAGTAATTTTAACATTTCTTCCTTTTAACGTTTGTAAAATACGAAACCCTTTGAAATACACTTAATATTATTTTATTATAAAAAACTAACAATTTTATGAAATAAAGTAAAGTTTATAGCCAGCAAGGCGAATCAAATATGTTTACGTGTAAGAAACATTCATTAAAAGGCTCTTGGTAGTAAAAGAACTATAAAAAGAAAAATAAAATTTTATCTTCGACGGTCTGTCAGCATAAAAGAAAGATACGTACTTTGGTGTATTTTCTATTTGCAAAATGCATATTTTGTTTATTTTTATCATTTCGATAAAATTAATTTATACTGATACCTTAAGAGAAAAATAATATTTATACATAAATCAAAAGAAGTATGTCATCAATAGAGTCCGGATTAAAACGCATAAAGAAAGTTAAAATAAGCGTTTAAAAAGCATGTTATTTTTTACAAAAAAAGCACGAAAAAAGCATAAGCAAGGCAAAAAAAGCAAAAAGGTAAAATAAAAATTCCTTATTTATCCTTAAAATACATAATAAAAAACATAATAAATAAACATTAAAATAATCGAAGTCTCTAATGAACAACAAAACAAAATAAAAATATTACTTGTAGAAACAAGCAATAAATTAATGCTGATTTAAATGTTCCATAGTAAAGTTTTGTCTTTTATCACTTAAAATGTTTTTTTAGTCGGAAAAACTTCTTTTAACGTCTACGCTTGTTATGGGGGTATACTTAAATTTGGCAACCACATCTGCGTTCATTTGTAACTCTGGGTCAGTACTCCCTGCCAATACCAAAGCATTTTTTTTTAATTTCTAAAACCTTCATTCTAAGACAACGAAGAAACATACCGGGCGAGACAGAGGTTTGTTTGTTTATCTCAATTCGCATTAATATAAGAATGTGCGTGTGCGATAGTAATATTATAATTTGCAGTAGAAAATATCTTAAAAAAGCTGTAAATAAGCACGAACCATAAAATAAGCATAAAATTTGAAAAATAGCAAAATGAGCATTAAAAACAGTGCCTTTTCGGCAATTTCTTTGTCTAATTCCTCAATATTTTTAGTTGTCTAATATTTGCTTGTAATATTTACAAAAAGCATTATGCCATAAAATCTGGACTCTTGTCATCAATATATTATCATAGCAATCATATAAATATGTAGTGACAGTTAAAGCCCTTTGCCCAGCAATATGTTAAAAATGGCCTAAAAAACGTAACTTTACAGGGTGTTGCAAATTTTATTTTCAAAATTCCATATTTAAAAACCAGGTTTTTATAATTACGATAAAATGTATAAAAAATTTTAAGCTCTTTTTCATGCAGCGGAAAATCGTGTTAAATATTTTTAAACCCATATCTTTGTTTTTTTAAAATCATTTGTGCCTTTATTTTTTTAAGTAAGAATTTGTTATTTTCTTTACGTATACAACGTATTCTCATAAATAAAGAAAGAAATATTACTTTTTTCAAACTCCGACCCTTTACTTTTATAAGTTTATCCTTACTTTTTAATATTACTTTTATTTAAGAAAAATACAATCTATGAAGAATTTACAGTGAAGATCAAGAAAACTGCTATGTAACCAAGTAGGTATATTGACGTTATTGGCGATGTATTAAAACATTTAGGTTAGTAGTGAGTGTATTAATACCAAATGTCAAAATTCAGTCTATGTATTATTTATTTTAAATTTTAAAAACATAAGCTTCTCAAATAGAATATAAAAATTTAAAAAAGTAGGCAGTTGGCATTTTAAAAACTGGATCTAAGATAGTATTTAAAAAACAAAAAGTTGGATTTTAAACTGGATCGTGCGGCTGAATTAAAAAGTGCTACAGAGAAGATTTGCGCATCTTATTATGTCTATTAATATTATTCTTGGAAAAAAAAATTTAAACAATCAATGTTTAATTTCTTTAGGAGTAACAACTACGTCCACCAGCATGTGACGAAGCTGACAAATATAAAAAATATAATACAAAATTTATGCAATTTATAAAGGTTTTGTAAAATTAAATTTGATGAAATTTGTGTAAGTGCTGAGTACATGCTAAAACAGAATTTTTTATAACTTACGGTTAGTTAAAAAATAAATTATTTTTGTGTCCAGTATGTTTTACCCTAAATTAGTCATAAATGGATGAGGCTTAATCCGTCGCAAAAATTTAAGGTTAAACATGTCAAATTATGTTTTAATGCAACACTTTCTTTTTCTGTAACTAAATAAAGTGTCTTTATAGATTATACAGATTTTGGCAAAATTCAAAACACATACAAACGCACAGTGTCTTTTATTTTAATCCATTTTTTTTATTTTCTAAAACTTTAAAAAACCTTTTTGGGATTGCCTCTTTCTGTCCAGTAACCAAAAATAAATTTTGACATTCGGCTCCTAGGCACTGGTTGGGAAAACAGTTATTAAAATTGAATTAAAATATCCAAAAGTGGGCTTAAATGGCGTGATATCAAAAAAAGTGATAAAAAAAGCTGTTTAGAATTTAATTCTATTAAAATCAATCCAAAGGAATTAAAATAAAAATATTGAAAAAATTTAAGAAAATATTTTTCGGAATATGTTTTATTTTGAGTTACAAATCTCAACTTTTTGCCTTATTATTAGAGTGACCAATCCATTCAATAATTTATATTTTGTTTATGTTCTTTTACACTTTAAAAAAGAATATTAAATAATTAATATTACGTAGGTACTTAAAGTGTATAAACCTGTTTTTCTAAGAATTATATTAAGATTTTATAATCAAATATAGTAGGACATGGCAAAAAAGACCATATTTGAAAAATATGATTAAACATAAACAACTTTTCAACAGTAATTTTTTAACACACACTGAATTATTTAAGCTCATAATATTAATACATGAGTAATACTGCAGATTTTATACCAGTTGTATTTGCAACACAAGTAGGCAACAAATTGAGGAATGTGTGAAGTGTAATAATTGACAACGGCACATCAGAATTTTTTTACGTCAATTTGTATCAAATGAAAACAGTTTTACACACTTAAAATCCCTATGGAATCCGTTTTTTTTTATATTTTCTAGTTTTAAATAAAAAAGAAGATACAAAAATTATAAAAAATTATATAGGCTGATAACTGTATAGTTAGCAACTTCACTATAAAGCAAAAAGTTCAGATTTAAAATGCAATTGAATAAAAAGCCAAAAATATATCTTTTTTATTTTTTAATTTTTATTTCAAAGTTTGCACTTTGAAGAATTAAATTTTAAACAGCTTTTTAAGAAACTTTTTTTTTAAATCATGCCCACTAACTTCACTTTGGTTATTTTAATTTTGGTTTTATTATTACCCAACCGACGTCCATGAGCCCAATGCAAATACTGATTTTTAGGTTACTGGATAAGCAGAAGCGATTGCCAGAAAACGTTAATTATCAGTTTTTTTTTCATATGTGTCCAACTTTTTGGATACGTTGTCACCATATGCTAGCGCACGTAATTGTCACCGTAACTAATTTTATTTTCTTTTTCTTTGATGGCAACAGGCTAATAAGCCATTTACAAAGTGTTACTTAAAAAAAAGAAGTCTTATCTTTTATTTATTCTAATTATTTATAATACTTTTAATCGAGGGTGAATGCAAGCTAAACTCTTGTAGCTCGGGTTAAGCGTGGATGTCCGCAAGGGGGAGTTCTGTCCCCACTGCTATGGGACCTTGTCATGGACGACCTACTAAATGTCCTTCAACTAGAAGGGCACCAAACATTGGGATACGCAGACGATCTCGTCATTATGGCCCAAGGAAAATTTAACAACACTGTTAGGGATAAAATGCAACAGGCCCTAAACGCAGTTACCAGATGGACGAAAAGGGAGGGACTAAATATAAACCCTTCTAAATCGGCCATAGTTGCCTTTACCAAAAGGAGAAATCTTGAGGGCTTAGTACCTCTGACCCTACGAGGTGAAACAATCAAGATTGTGGGAGAGGTAAAATATTTGGGTGTCATCCTGAACTCTAAACTTACCTGGAACCAACATCTTCAGAAAATAAGAAAGAAAGCGGAGATGTTTATCAGACGCGCTCATGAGAAAACATGGGGCCTTAAACCAAACATGGTTTATTGGTTATACACCATGGTGGTAAGGCCATGATAACATACGCATCACTGGTATGGTGGACAAAAATGCGACAAAGAACTGCTGTTACAGAACTGGCCAAGGTACAGAGACTTGCTTGCTTAGCTAAAACAGGAGCAATTAAAACAACCCCAACAGCAGCCATGGAGTGTCTCTTAGACCTTCCACCAATTAACCTCATAGTGATAGGAGAGGCAAGAATAAGCTACTTCCGACTGCATTAAAAACCAGCTGGTGTCTACGCTAGTTTGGGACACAACAACTTAAAAAGTCAGGTTGGCGGCAACATCCTGGACGAAAGACAGACCAGATGATTCCCCAATACTCATTTAACAAAAACTTCGAGGTAAAAATTCCAGATCGAAGTGAGTGGCAGCAACCCGATCTTCCCGGCACAGTTGGAGACATCATCTGGTATAGGATGGTTCCAAAACCGAGCAGGAACTGAAGGGCGTGTACAGTGAAATGAGGAATTCACAATTTTCCATTCCACTAGGAACACACAGTTCTGTATTTCAAACGGAAATATATGCTTTACCGCACTGTGCAAAAGAAAATAACAGGAGGGCTTATAAAAATAAGCGGATCTGCATAATAACAGACAGCCAAGCGTCACTGGGGGCACTACTAAACCCAAAGGTAACGTCCAAGCTAACATGGGAATGCCAAAAGGAACTGAAAGTCTCGGGAGAACGCAACGGAGTAACTCTCTTGTGGGTACCAGAAGATTCGAGAATAGAAGGCAACGAAAAAGCGGATGAGCTAGCGAGACAGGGATCATCCACACCATACTTTCGACCAGAACCTGCCCTTGGAGTGACCAAAACCACAGCACGAGGGCAAACCAGGGAATGGATCCGAAACTAACACGAGAAATACTGGGGAAACCTCAGTAGAATTAGACATGGAAAAAGCTTCATAAGGGGCCCATCCCCCAGACAAAGTAGGAAAAGACTTCGCATAACGGTAGGGCTGCTAACAGGGCACGATAGCCTAAGAGGACACCTACAAAAGATAGGCTTATACATTGGGGACCCGAGTTGCAGATTGTGCGACGAGGGGGAAGAAACAGCCTACCATATCATATGCGAATGTAAAGCATTGAATTACAAAAGACAGGCATTATTTGGGCAACCTAAAATGAGCCCACGGGAATATATCAACCAACCAGTCTCGGGGTTATACAGACTTGTGAAAGGAACGAGACTAATGGGAGGATTGGTATAAAGGATAATGGGAGATTAGGCACAAAAAGCCCAAGAGGCCTCGCTGCCTCCGGTAGTGAATCAAGACGGCTCCCAGGGAAGAAGAAGAAGAAGAAGCTAAACCTATTACATATATGACAGGGACACACACTTCACGCCACTAGAGTCGATCAGGGCGACTTTTTACTTTAAACAAACAAAAAGGACCACTTAAAAAGGAAAAAACATAAGGGTAAAATTGGGTAAGACTAACCTACTGCCTCACCGGAACTTAAACAACGATATTTTTTAGGGACAAGCCGTATATTAGTAAGCATTAAAAAGAAAAAACTAATACAAAAACACTAAAGAGTTACTCACAATATAGTACGATTTTTCGCGTACTAAAAAAAATTATATTATTTTAAAAATGATTGTGCGTTTTTTTAAATCAGTGTTTGCTAAGTATCGAACTATCATACTACAATTGACGATTAAGAAAACAAATATAGCGTATTCGACTAAATATCGTTGAGTTTTGAGGTTAAAAGCATAAAAAAGCCGTCGGATAATCATAATATGCTTATTTGCTAATGGGATAAAATGATTTATAGCGCTGAAAATCGTACATTTGACAAATGGTGCGGGAAAGGTTATGAACCCTACATTAGTGCGACATATTCTGCTTTACTATAATAGCTTACGGATTGTTTGTTTTTATGCATATTTATTTTTAATTATGGTTTTTGCTTGTTCCCTGTTTACACATAACTAAATGAAAATACTCCTTAACAAGTTATTTAGTAAAATGTATTTTTCATCTATGTACATTGTCTAAAAATCACATATCTAATACTTCCTATAAAAAAAAATTGGCATTGTATTAGTTATGGTTCGGTTGTTGTATTAGATGTTATGTTATGTTATGTTGTTATCGAAAATTCGTAATACACAATTATGTATCATTAAAGAATGACAGGATTATTTAAAATATGCATTTAAAGAACAAGGACGATTAATGTTCGAGGCCGGGAAACGCCTAGCGAGCGCGTTAAGAGTTGAGATAAATGCCAATTATTGCCCGATTTGGTTACAATATTTTTTCGGCGATCGTTTTGTTATTAAACTGTGGAAAAAATATTTTTTCTGGAATTTTTTTTTCGGAAAGTATTTTAGGAGACCACTTTGACAGGTGTTTTAATAACTGTTATTTGGGTTATAGGATTATAAATAGACTCACGGCGAGTGACGATCTCGTGGTTACAGTTAGCAAAGAACTTAACAATGGGTTAAAAGCAAAGAGTAAAAAATGAAAAAAAACTTGGCAACGTTTCATAGCAACTGGATGACAATAAATAATTTATTTTGAAATTTGGCTTTAAAAATCAACTAAACATTTCTCTGTCGTAGTCGTAAAAAGTATTAGAAACATTAATAATTATAGTAATAAAATAAAATATAGTGCAATTTGTATCTTAACTTTAGTTAAAATAACTAAAACAATCTTAGCACAGTAAAAAAAGGTGTATTAAACACACTTGCATCAACTGCAATCTACAGCGTAAACAGAGGGTTCCATTTTTAACGTCTTGAGGTTGAAATTAAAAAGACATTGTTAATGTTATAATATGAAAATTATATTAGTATTCCTACCTTGTTGAAATGACAAATTTTGCTATTAAATTTATAATGGCCCTCTTCGTTTTTATTCTTTATTGTACTTTTAGAAATTGTAATTTTTTTAAGCTTATCTAATACCGCCGATATGTCTTAACTTTTTAAGACACTTTTAGTCCTTTTAATGGTATTGTGACAAAGTATACATGGATTTCCATCTCGCGGGGCAATGTGTACTGTGATTCCACCACTTACGGCACATTATACTGCAAAACACTCCAATATATAAAAATTAATTGGGACTTCTACCATATGAAGAAATTTATCTAAAGAGCTTGGAGCCCGTAAACTATAAGATACTTACACTTTTAATACTTGTTGCACCCATTGTAAAGCACATAACCAACTCTCTTAATTTGGTTTAAGCGTATCACCCACATTGAAATAGTCTTTTATCGGTCTTTAGATGTAACACTCTGAACTGCTAACTTTCGGATATCCGGATTCCCTGACTATCGGTACGGTTACCTATTTATATATTTTTTTAACAACTATATTAAAATAATTTTACTTGCTTTTTACAAGTAATCGTGATGAACGTGAGATCGTTATCTTGTATAGGTGAGCGTAAAACGTAAAAACCTTACCTTGACTATATTATGTTTACCTTAATGATATAATGTAAAGGTTTTATGTATATTTTTATGGTTTAGAAATTGCAATATTAATATTATCGTACCGGTTGCTATTTGTCTATAGCTTACGATATTTTGTTATTTTTTAAAATTTTATTTTATTTTGTGTATGATGTATTATAATATTATAACACATGCACAGAAATAAATAATGAATATCCTAAAAACTCTTTAATTAACTGGATTTTTGTTCCTTAATAAATTATTTTAACCTTTAACAGTTAATTACACCGAACACGTTTCTTATTAAGAAGGTCCTTGTGTAAATAAAAAAGAAAGTTTTCTATTTTCTTTGGTTACTCAGATATAAAAAAATATTTTTTATAACCTTCTCTTCTTTTAATATTGGCAAATATATTTTCTCCAAGTTAGTAAAAGATAAGTTTAGTTAATTAAAAAAGAAAAAACAAATTTGTTAAAGACTATACTTGGGAATAATAACGTTCCTTATCCGTGGGACTTTTCTTTGGGAGTGTAACTTTACATCTTACTTGGGCCCTTTATAATACAATTTTCTTAACTAAAATAATAATTTTCAAAAGTTTAGGCTAATATATTGTTGTATGTATGATTCGTAAAAGGTAAGCTTAATATAAAGCTAATTTATACCTTTTATGATGCAAAAATCAGGTGTTTGTTTAATGATGATGATGTCTAGGGGGGAAAACAAGAATTTATAAATACATGGTTATCATAATTACATGTCCATCAATATTAACTTTGTTGTTAGTTAAAATACAAAATTGTTTAAACTAGTAAACTATTAGCAGTTTTTAAGAATAAGAAATGCAAAAAACCACTGACAATTATGTTTTCAAAGTTAAGAATGAAATAACCTTTTTTTTAAATGGAACACACTGTATATTTCATCACTGTTAAAAAAGATCTTTTAGGGAGCTTTAAACAATATTACATTGTGTATTTTAAATAGTTTTGAAAATATGGTCATTCAAAACTAGATTTTACTTTAATTCCATTATATCTACAGCTGTAGGCTATATGTCACTTGTACGTTTATTGTTTTAAATTACAAAATACTTAATTAGAGCACCTATAGGTTTACCAGCGGTATTAAATAAAATTTCCAGTAATTTTAGAACATTTTTGACTGTCAACAAGTTATGTAGTTTGCCGTTAAATATGAAATGACTAGACACTCTAGGAAATGATTATTTCAGCATGTAATACCAACAGTTTCTGTATTATTTTAATAATAAAGTTAACAAATTTTTAGACATTTTGGTATGGTTAGGGAGAGAGCAGCCTTAGACGCCCTCTTTGGAAAGTATATGGTTAGGGAGAGAGCAGCCTTAGACGCCCTCTTTGGAAAGTATGCACTATGTCTCTTAGTGAACAACTATACAGGGTGTAACATAAAGTTTGAGAATGTATTAAAGAGTGGATTTCTTTCTTTTTTTATATGAGGTTCTGCTCTGCGAATATTTGTTTTAAAGTTACAGGGTGTTAAAATATTTAAAAAAACTTGTTTTATTCGAACCAGAAGTTAATTTAATAGCGCCTTAATGACAGAAAAATTGAATTTCTAGTTTGCCGTATTTTTATTATTTTTTTAAAATTATTTTTTGAATATTTTTTTTATATTGATTTTGTTTTAATCCAAATTTGCCTTTCTTGTTTTGATCGCATCTCTTGTTATTTTTCGTAATTAGGAATTTTGTAACTACCAATTTTTTCATGACATGCACAGAAAAATGTAAAACCTAAACAAAATTGTAAAAAACACAAAACTTTATTGGGTATGTTTTGAATAATTTTTAAAAACTAGTCACATGAGCATTTAATAAAGAAATTTTTAGATATTTAAAATAAAATACAACTAATTATTAACTTATAGACCTAAAGTAATTACTAACTAACCATAATTAATAAAACAAAAAAATATATCAGACAAGATATTAAAAATGTTGTCCGCCAGCTGCGGAAACATTTTCCGATGCGTTTCCTTATGGATTCTCTTATTTGTACAAAAATACCAGGAATCACTCGAATTTACCGACATCTTATTTCAACTTGTTGTCTAATAGTCTGCACGTCAGTAATTTTAAGAAAATAAACTATATTTTAAAGTGCCCCCATAAATAATAATTCAAATGATTAATGTCAGGGAAACAAGGAGGCCATAATATTGGCCCTCCAAGACCATTTATTCCGAAACATAAAATGTCTGGCTTGCAGACTCTTCTTTAGAGAGTTAGAATAGGATGTCAGAAAATTTAAGAGTTTGTACATGTAAAAGAATCTGTAAAGAAATGCATTGGAAAATGTTTTGCAGTTGGGGGACAACATTTTCAGCATCTTTTGTAACATATTTTTTTGTTTGATTAATTTTTGTTATTTAATAATTACTTTAAGTGTGTTGTCAACAGTTCATTTATTAATGGTAATTTATTGGTAACATTTTCTTTCAAGAGTCTAAAAATCTTTTTTAAATGATTATGCGACTAGTTTTTAAAAATTAGTTAAAAATACCTGATATTGTGTTGATTTTTTTTATAGTTTTGTTCATGCTTCTACATTTACCTGTGTACAAATAAGAAAATTGGTATTTAAATAATACTTAATTACAGGGTTATGACAAGAGACATAAAGAAATCTTAAGAGGCCAATTTTGTTTAAAACGAAAAATCAGATTTAAAAAAATAATCTTTCTTTTTTACTAGTGGCGTTACCACATTTTTTAAACCTGCAAAAATACTAAGAAATTTAAAAAATTCCTCCATCACTTAAAAACGACACACATTAGTAAGGAAATGAAGGTTAACCTTTATTTTACTCATTATGCGTTGCTAGCCTATAGGTATAATTATAAATTTTTACCCGGGTAGAAATGAGGCATTTTCTTCCCTGAAAACAAAAAAAAACAACTTTCCAGACAGGTGTTGTAAAAAAAATTAACACCCTGTAAGAAAAAAAAATATGTCCGTTATGCAAACCTCCATATGACAAAAAATGTACTGAGGAATCCACTGTTTAATTTATTTATTCCCAACCTTTATGTTATACCCTGTATAATCCTTTGGCATATTTTTATAGACAATTACCTTTAATTAAAAATCACTTCTTTAAAACACAGCATTATAAAAAATCTCTTTTTGGAATTTGGTAGGTTTTTTTTTAGTTAAATCGCCTAATGAATACAATAATAAAATAAAAAATGTTTTCAAATATTTTTTTGTTTTTTTTTTAATCTACACATAACATGTAAATAGAATTCTAAGCGCATCATTACATTTTATCTAATAAAGCATCGTGACGATTTAATCATTCTAAATGGCGTATAATTATTTTTCTTCTTGCTTTATCCACATCTTTAAAGAAAGTTTAATCAAGTAAGCCTGTGTCTCTTTGTCATTGTATAACAAATGAGATTTTAAAATTACTAAATGCGCGTGAAACTATCGTCTTTCCAATATTTTTGATTAAATCTAAGGATTAAATGATGGTGAAACAATTGCCACATTCAGTAAGCAGCTTTAGGTTTAAACACGATATAGTTGCCATGCTCCAAATCTACACTAGTTTACAAAAAGAAAGTATAACACGCTAAAATTATGTATACCCTTATTTTTAATTTTTCTAATAACACTAGTTTTATTAGAGCTTTAGGTCATTTTTATGTATATCAGTGGTATTCATATTTTTTATGTAACTTTACCAAAAGTTATTTATTTCATATTCCTCTGAATCAAAATAATTACTTGTGCAGTCAAGGTGATTTGGTGTAAACTCTTCTTAAACTTAAAACAAAAAAATTATTTTAATTTGAATAAAACCCAATAAAAACTATGTTACTATATTAGTTCGGGTAAAGCCTCGGCTACGATGCGAGCGGCGAACGGCGAGCGACAGGGCGGTAGAGCGTCAAAGTTTTGCAGCGATGAGCGGTAGTGGCTAGGATGGCTGCGGCAAAAACTTAATTTGGAGCGGTATTATTATTAGCATTCAGTTAAATCAGTCTTAATAATGGCGTCTTCAAATAATGTTGTAAAACTTTTAATTCTTTCTGAAAATTCATCATTTCGACTACGCAGACTTCAGGTTAAAAAAAATATGGAGTACATCCAATCAATAAAAAACGTCTGAAATATGGTGAATATCATCACTTATTTTTTAAGATGAAGCAGGACCCAGCTAGGTTTTTTTGTTACACAAGAATGTCTCTTGAAACATTTAATTATATTTTAAGTAGAATAAAACATCGTTTGGAGAAAAAGAGAGCCGGTTAACAACAGCAGGTTAAGCCCGAAGAACGGTTGGTTATATGTTTAAAGTAAGTACATAACTTTTTCCCAAATTAAACTTATTTGAAAATTGTCAAAATAAAATTCATATTTCTAAAAAAAGAAAAGCTTTTTTTCCAAAATAAACTTTATTTTAATATTGTCAAATAAAACCTATATTTCTAAACAAAGAAAAGGTGTTTTTTCAAAATAAACTCATATCTCTAAAAAAAGAAAAGCTAAGTTCTAAATTATAATAAAATATTAATGTTAGTTTAAAACTATTGTTCATCTTTACCGTAACTGGAAATAGGTATTAGTGTTAGAATTTGGTTAAATATCAGAGCCCATATTAAACTGGAGGGAATTGGCAGAATCAAGTATATTTCTCGTATCATATTGGTTTAGGTTAGACTGTTCAGAATTATTTGCTACTGGAAAACAAGGTTCCCGTTGTCGGATGTCAGTATTTGAATGCCTTCTTTCCCTGTTTTTCGTGTATGCATCAGTTACCAGCGCTTGAATTTCACATCGTAATTGTAGCTTTTCCAGTTGGTCAAGTTCTTCAATGTATGGCAATAGACTAATAAGAAAATGATAATCAGGCCCTTTTTCTTGTGTTTTTCGTTGCATTGACACAATGGCTTCAATCTTTTTTCTTTCAGCTTGATCAGTCTATCTTCTTTATCATCAGATTTTAACTGCTTTCTTTTATTTCCCACACGTGATATTTTTTCTCAGGTCGAAGTTGTGCTCACTGACATAGAAGACTCCCTCGTTGTTATCAGTGCTTGTCCCGTCATCACTTTCTCGACTTTCTGTTTCTGTTGCCCTTTGTGCCATGTTTTCTGCAAGGTTTCCAAAGGTCTGTCCTGGTGAAATAATGTCTTTAATAAACATCATTGATTGAAAAAATTTCCATTGGATTTTTTTATTTGATAAAGGAGCTTCTGAACCAGAAGGTACATAGGGTATTTTGGCCAGTAGTTTTCTAAATTTATTCTTTAAATTTTTCCATTTTGATTTTGCTTCTTTCCCTTAAAAAACAGAAAAAAAAACAGATAAGGCTATTGCTAATCAATTTAAATTTTACGCAGTTAACAACCTCATAATAATACAACACCATACTATTTTGCAGTAAAATTATTTGTTAAAACCTATCATAAAAATGAAAAAACCATAAGACACTACATTTTTGAAACAACCAAAATATGTACAATGTTAGGTTAGTTTTGTTTTATTATTGTTAGTGTCTCGTAGATCAACATTTTGGACGATTTTTTTGCTTTGAATGAAGTGTTCTGTTGTTTTTGAATTTTTATTGTAATTAACATTTATTATTTCAAACGAAATTAGGTTTTATATTGTTTAGTAGGTCTGATAATGCTCGTACGAGCAAAATACGTATCACAATTGCACAATTAACTTATTAATAAACCATACTGTAAAGAACAACATTTTTTTTTAAATTACATTTTTTCAATTTTTGTTGTTTTATGCAGGATTGGCCTGGCCAGCAAAAACTTTCCAAGTTAATTTATCCAGTCACCTTGTATAATAAATTATGTTACATTCTAAATATGTTTAAGGCTTTTATTCGTTGAAACTACAATAATAATATTTTTTAGGTTTTTAGCTACTGGGACATCATTTAGACACCTAGCTTTTGAATTTAGATTGGGGCGAATCACCATCAGTCAAATCGTATTTGAGACTTGCAAATCTTTGTGGGATGAGTTTCAACAAGAAGTTTTACCTACACCAACTAAAGAACATTTAAGAAATGTTTCAAAGAGGTTCTATAGTCTCTGGAATTTTCCAAACTGCATCGGAGCGATTGATGGTAAACACTGCCAACTAAAATGTCTCCAAACAGTGATTCAAGCTATTTTAATTATCTGAAATATTTTTCAATTGTTCTCTTAGCTGTGGTTGATGCAGACAAAAGATTTTGGTTATTGAGGTAGGTTCTCAAGGAAAACAAAGTGATGGGGGTATATTTGTTGCCTCTGAACTATTCAGAAGATTGCAGAGAAATGAATTTAATGTACCACCTATAGAGAACCTTCCTAAACCAATGTACAAGTGCCTCACGTTCTTATAGGTGATGAAGCGTTTTCTCTTTCCCTTTTCAGAGAGGGTATTAACCCCCGAGAGGGAAGTTTGTAATACTAGACTTTCAAGGGCTTGTAAAACTGTGCAAAGATATAGAAGTTCCATCTGTGAAGAAGGCAAGCCTACTTATTCGAGCTGCTTGTATACTTCACAATATTATCAGAGACATGGCATTCACGACCCTGACTATACTAACATATCTAGAAATATAGGAAACAACCCGGATAATAATGTAGAACCCATTCCACAAATATTCAGAAATGTACCATTTGAGGCGAAACATATAAGAGATAATTTTACACACTTTTTTAATCAATAATTTCTACTTTTGTTAAAGTAGCAATCTTATATTCAAAAATATGCATTGTTTCTTTATTATACGTATACAGTTTCCTAAATGTTTGTATACAAAAAGTGCAATGTGTGGAAAAGAAAGGGATTCATTTAATAATCGCATTTATTCTATACTTACCCGATATATTTATTCGAGCCCCAACTTCCCACCATAGATTTCTGGTGATACTTGTATTTTTAAAGTTTTTGTCACAATCCTTTCATAAAGTTGGCCTTATCTATACTTCTGAAATTAACATCTCAATATCTGCATCATTTAACTTCGTTGGTCGGCATTGTTTCGCCATTTTGGGAATTTATATGCACACAGCAGCCTGATAGCAAGACAACTGCCGCTAGTGCGTTGGTAAAAATATTTGTCGGGATTGGGCGGCAAGCGGCCCGACAACTGCTTTCAGCGGTACCGCTTTGACGCTGACGTATATTGTAGCCACTTGACTTAATAATACAAATAATTTAATGTATATATAAAGATCAGCGGCACCGCTTTGAAGCTAGCCGCCCTGCTCGTCGCTCGCCGCTCGCATCGTAGCCGAGGCCTAAATCTGTAATTCACCTTTAAATGATTTTGGAAGTACATGAATCGAGATGAAACCTTTTGGATTCTCTTTAGAAACAGATCAACTACAAAGTGTCGGAAAGGGATATTGGATACTACGAAAGGGGGTGTTTTTTTACCCCATTTTTTACACCCTACCCCCTAAAAAATACATTTTGCAAAAAAAAAGTTTTTTCTTATTTTTAATGGTACATTAGCTTTTTTGGGCCACTGATTTTAAATATAATATCAGAAATTACATTTGAGGGCTAAGAAGGACTAAATATACCTTTTTTACACCCACATCCCTAAAATATACATTTGGCAAAAAAAAATGTTTCCCCTTTTTAATAGTACATATAGGTTTTTTGGCCACTTAATTCAAATATAATATTAGAAATTACATTTAAGGGTTAAAAAGAGCTACATTCACCATCTTTTTACCCCCTATACCCCTAAAAAATACAATTCGCTAAAAAGTTTTTCCCGTTTTAATGGTACATATAGGTTTTTGGGGCCACTGAATTTAAATATAATATCAGAAATTCTTTGAGGGCTTAGAAGGGTTAAATTCACCATTTTTTACACCCTACACCCCTAAAACATACATTTCGTTAAAAAAAGTTTTACACTCTTTTTAATGGTATATAGGTGGGGCCAATGAATTTAAATCTAATACCAGAAATAATAATAGGAGGGGTTAGTTTTGGTTAGTTTACCCCTATTTTAACTTCTGTTACCCTATAGACATTTTTTTTAATTTGAAAGGATAATGTAGGTTAATTGGGTCGTTAAATTCAAATCTTAATATAGAAACGATAATCAAGGGGTTAAATTAAATTTTCCGTAAAATACGAATTTGTTTTTATTTTTTTAAGATATATTGAAATGTGGCTCCAAAAATTTTTAAAAAGATTGTTTTCAAATTCGAATTTCTTAAAAACGGTTTTTTGTCTTACAGATCTTAAAATTCTTCTTTTTTATGAACTTTAAGGCTATTTTTTTGTGCTTTTGCGATTTATTATTTTTTGTTGGCCGCAGAATTCGCAGATTCAGATTTTACGGAAATTTTTTTAGAGTAAAGAAAAGGTGAATTGAGCCGTTCAAGCCCTTAAATGTAATTTTTAATATCATATTTGAATTAGTGACCCAAAAAACCTATATAAACCATTAAAAATGGAAAAACTTTTTTTAGCGAAATATATTTTTTAGGGGTGTAGGGTGTAAAAAAGGTGTATTTAGGCCTTTTAAGCCCTCAAATGTAATTTTTAATATCATGTTCCCAATAACTGACCCAAAAAAACGGGAATTTTTTTTTAGCGAAATGTATGTTTTAGGGTGTAGAGGGTAAAAAAGGGTGAATTTAGCTCTTCTTAGCCTTCAAATATAATGTCTGATATTATATTGAAATTTAGTGGCCCAAAAAACCTATATGTACCATTAAAAATGGGAAAAAACTTTTTTTAGCAAAATGTATTTTTAGGGGTGTAGGGTGAAAAAAAATGGTGTACAAAACACCTCCTTTCGTAGTATCCAATATCCCTTTCCGACACTTTGTAGTTGATCTGTTTCTAAAGAGAATGCAAAAGGTTTCATCTCGATTTATGTAATTCCAAAATCATTTCTAGGTTTTAAGTGACTTTTCATAGATTTACCCGTATTATATTCATTGCGCCAAAAAAACATCTCAGAACTAAATACGACTCGTCGCTACGACTAATAACTAATAAAATAAAAAGTCATTTTAGACATAACTGCTTTATTTTAACTATTTCAAGTCCATTAAAAAAAAGTGAAAAAACTTTCAACTTTATATATTATATAAAATGTATGGTTTATTATTACCGATTTAAAAGAATGACAATCAAAAAAATATGATTTTTTTTAATTCGCTAATAATTATAGTGATTTTAAACTTATGAAAAAACTATGCTTGCTTATTTTTTCTTTTCTTTTTTTTCTGTAAATTTTTGGTTACATAATTGTAAGTAAAAAGTAGCAGAAATCCAGAATGCCATTAAGGACTATCGTACTTAATAGTTTATACCAGCGTTTCTCAAAGTATGTTCCGCGGAACCCTGAGGTTCCGCACGACTTCGGCAAGGGTTCCGCGAAAAAAAATGATTCTCTAAGTCCAAAATCCTGACTGGATTTTCGACTTACCTATTACCGAAAAATAAGTAATGCATGCAATAAGCTGGACGCGGAGCCCGATATGAAACTGCAACTTTCATCAATTAGACCCAGTGGCAGCTCTTGGATTTTCAAAACTTTTTATCTAAAAAGTAAGACATGAGATCCACACTAAATTTACCAGATGCTATTGGCCTTAAGGGGAACACTGGTAAAAAAAATAATTTGCTAGTAAATAATCGGACTATCAAAAGCAAATCCTCTGTTTGTATTTTTTTCGTGAATTTGATCAAATGTTATCGCCAAAACTCATATTTCGCTAAATTATCTATCTTTTTCTCATGCCTGGGGAGTGGCGTCTCCTACAACACTTAGCATTTTTGACTCCATTCAAAGAAGAGCTGTTCGTCTTATTAATGATCCCACACTTACAGAAAAGCTTCCTTCCGTTGCCCACCGACGGGCTGTAAGGTATCTGTCGCTCTTTTATAGGTATTTTCATGGCTCCGAAGAGTTGGCGAGTATAATTCCTCCTTTGGCAGCTCCCAGCAAAGCAACACGTAGTGACACTTTTATACATCCTATTACAGTCCAACTTAAGACGCCCCCAACTTCCAACTTTGTTTGTTCCTTTATCCCTGTCCAGACCATGGAACCTGCTACACGCAGAAGTTTTCCCTTTTTTTTAGATCTCCAAATATTTAAGTCTTGTGCTAGTGAACTCCCTCTTACTACACTTCAGACAGCCACGGTACAGTACGGCCACAGTCTTTGTGGAATGTCCCAAAATAAAAAAAAAATTGGGTGAAGAGTGAAAATAGTTTCATTCCTTGCATTGATAGCCTTATCCATGTATAAAAGTATCCTTTTTATTATTGCATGTTCAAATTCCTTTTAGGTTCTTTAATAAAATAATTTTAAGTGTATTACTAAAATATCTTGTAAAAAATAAATTATAACAATATTACGAGTCTGTCGATTCCTATAATTTAAAATGCAAAAATATTTATTTGTGCAGTATTAAGAGGGTTACGTGTTTTTCTTTTAAAAAGGGTTCCATATGTGAAAAAGTTTGAGAAACGCTGGTTTATACGATTAACATAGATTTCCCAATTTGGTAAAAAACAATAAAATAAAGAAATTAAATAAAAATGTATGTTATATTTTTTCAATATTTGTCACAAATATAACTAAGTACAAAAATTTTCTACATCCTCTCAAGTTCTTCCGAAGTTTTTTGTGAGTTAAAATCAGTTCCGCTTGGTTTTCGTCCTGCATCCCACCACTGTCTTTCAGCAGATAAGTAAACAATAAAGAAAGCCGCAGTTCCAGCATAAATAATAGCTGCGATAATAAACATAGTTCTCCAGAGCGATTTATCTGTCTAAAAATAACAAATAACATTATTGGTAAAAGAAGGTCTTAAATGGAAAACACTATAACTATAATTTTTTATTGTTAGTCCTTGACTACAGAGCTATAAATACAACATTTGTTATAGGATTGCTATATTTTTATTTAAATTAGCGTAAAATCTAATGATTCAACTATGTTTTTTTATTCCATAACAAATATGCTATAAAAATGTTTAGATGACAATAATTTTAAAATAGTAGCTATATTAACATTAATAAAACAAAAGTCCATACATTTTTATTATTTAGGCAATTTAGGCATTATTTAGGCAAACTTTATTGATAAACCATTTAAAAAGCTGACGATGTTAAGGTCAGGAGCAAGGTAACAAATGGCTGTCCGCAGGGAGGAGTACTCTAACCCTTACTATAGAACATGGTTCTAGACAGCCTCTTGCGACGCCTAAACAACGAAAACCTATACACGATAGCATACGCGGATGACGTGGTTATATTTCTAACAGGCAAATTCCTGAATGTAATATGCGATAGAATGCAACATGCCCTTAGGAAGTTGGAACAGTGGTGCGTTGAACACGCTCTATCTGCAAATCCCAAGAAAACAGAAATGGTTCTGTTTACAAAGAAAAATAAATGAGGGAACCTCACAGCACCCGTTCTTTTCAATACTAAACTGAGCTTCTCAACAGAGGTCCAATACCTTGGTATTACCTTTGACAGTAAGCTAACATGGAATTCTCACTTGGAGAACAGAATAAAGAAAGCATATATTGCATTTGATCAATGCCGCAGAACCATAGGAAAGACTTAGGGATTCTCTCCCAAAGTAGCCCATTGGATCTACACGGCCATAATAAGACCCATGGTAACTTACGGTTCCAAAGTGTGGTGGTCCAAAACAGAACAGATCTCGGCAAAACATAAGCTAGATCAAATTCAAAGAATAGCATGTTTAAACATCACAGATGCTATAAGGACTACACCGACTAGAGCTATGGAGGTGATATTGAATCTCACCCCCATTGATATATTTGTAAGGGAAGCGGCTTTAATGTCTCTAAACGCCTCCGCATGGTCGGTCTAGACACTAATGTAGGCACTGGCTCAACTGGACGACGCCTGTGGAGGGATGTTACAGGGGAACTTTCAATTCTACAGGCAAGAGCGGACTCAGCTACAGCAAGATTCGTTTTCAATAAACCCTACACCATTAACATAAGAGGAACAATACCAATAAAAGGCGAGTCTAAAGGAACCATTAGCCTGTACACTGACGGCTCTAAGACCAAGGTGGGCACAGGCTGTGGCATATACTTACCAACCATAAATCTGAAAATCGGATGGACAATGGGCGCCGAACTCAACATACGATTTGTATTTACGCAGACAGTAGGCAAGCACTACTAGCCCTGAAAGGACCACGCATTACTTCGGGACTTGTACTAGAATGTCATTAAGCCCTGACTAACATCTCTCCAAGTAATGTGGTCAACCTAGCCTGGATCAAGGGACATGACCTATCTAAAGATAATCATACCGCTGACTCGCTGGCCAGGGTGGCTGCGGGACGGAAACTAGTTGGTCCCGTCCCCACCACTGGACTGACAACAACAGCGACTAAAGACATTATTAAAGAATACTCCCATCAACTGTTTAAAGGAAAATAGGATGATACTACGAACTGCAACTTTGCAAAAATAATGCTGAGCTATCCAGACAAGTCAATAGCAAAAAAAAACCTTATGATGTCCAGAAGGAACCTCCGAACACTTACGGGTGTTCTAACTGGCCACTGCGGGCTACGAGGTATCCTATTTAAAATGGGTCTAACGAACACAGGATTATGCAGAGGCTGTGAACAAGAAGATGAGACCACAGCGATTGTGCCGCTCTCACATTTCAACGGAACTCCATGCTGGGCACGAACTGGTCATTACTGGCCGAAATTAGGGAGATTCCACATAAAGACGTCGTCAAATATTTTAAATCAATAGGTTGGACGACGCAGTGAATCTCTCGCCTACAAGAGGAAGCACAAAGGACCTACTGAGGTCTAGGTGCAGTGGTATATTAGCACCCTCTGAACATTCAGATCAGATCAGAAACCATTTATTTCAACTTTATAAGAGGATTTACAACTTTACTTTTTTAAACAGTTTAACAACCTCTTCTTTGTATTGTCTACCATGACTTTCAGACAGTAGAACAGTAGCGAAGGTACAGCGAATAATACAGAAAACAAGTGCAAAAGGCAAATGCCTTTGCATTGTGTCCGAATGTTACACCATCCGCTATCAAACCAGAGTAAACAAATCAGTTTTAAGAAATAAAACACATTTATAACATCTTGGCACTTGGTGAACACGAACGTTATTGTGTTGCGGTAGAATATAAAACTCACTTTAATACCGAACTAAAATCGAACTCAATTTCAATCGTCTCAAAAAAAGTAAAGCAATCTTGTTTGTACACCAAGCCAGTAGAGAATATTTTATTTCTTATTATTAAACCCATTTTCTCTGATAAAGTTGTTGTTTTTAACTAAATGCGTTTTTGTTTGGCACAAGATGGTGTTAGATCCTGCCTCAATGCAATGGTAATCGTTTTTAAAGTAGACACTTAAAAACCATGTTTAAATCGTAATAATTAGTTTACAAAAATTATACTACATTACTACCAAAAAACAACTAAAGTATTTTTGTAAAAGGTATTTATCACAGATAATAAAAATAAGTATAATATAAGAAAACTTACAAATTTTACGATGTTTTATTAAATACCTGCAAAATATTTTTACGAAAAAATTAAACCAAAATAGCAAAATACAGAGAAGTGTAAATGGCCTTAAATATTTTAAAATTAAAACTATTACTAATAGTTTGGGTAGATACTTTAATAAAGTAGATATATATTTTTATATTTCAGTATTCCGAAAAAAGAATTTTAAGTAAGCTTATGATAATATAAGAATATTTGACTTGCAAAATCCTAAAAATTTTGAAATGTAATAACAACTTTAAAGAATATATTTCTTAAAACTTATTAATAAATTTCTTTAAAATTACTTTTATGTTATTAAAGTCGCCTTTTAAAAATTTACAACTATATATCTTTATGACAGCCCACGAAGGCTGGTATAAAGCCTAAATACTAAGTACAGTTGCTGCCATTATTATATTTTAAAATACAATAATTTAATATATTAAATAGTTTTTGTTGGGCACATGCCAAAGGAATCTTTATATTATGGGACCGTTTCAGTCCTGATCTCAGGGTATAGAGATTAAGGTGTACTCAGCCCTATTGACCCTCTGAATCTTTGAAATAACAATATAAAAAATTTAAAATTTATAAATAAAAAATCAATGTTATTGATATCGTTGCATTAAATTTATTATATTCTTGATTTTCTGTAAATATAATAAATATTATTCAAGTAACCATAAATAATATATAAAAATGAAAATTTTATTTATATATATATATATATATATATATATATATTAATATATATATATATATATATATATATATATATATATATATATATATATAAAAATATAATATATATATTTATATATTATATATTGATTTATGTAAATTATATAAATAATATATTTAAATATACCATACAATAATAAAAAAATGAAATTTATATATATAAGATTTTAATTAAATAATAAAAATTACATTTAAAATACATTTGATTTAAAACCCCAAAAATGTAGTTTCTGGATAATTTTTGGGATCTGGTACTGTACTAAAGAAATTCTTTATCAAAATGTTTTTTTTCTCGGAAATAGAAGCAGTTTTATAAAAGTAGCTTACACCCTCTCAATGTAAGAATTACAAGTAAGTATAAAAAACAATACTAACGGCCGAGTGATGAACGCGATGTTAAAGTTAGCAATGGACTTAACAATGGGTTAAATTTAATAAAGAGGTAAATATGAACACTCTTGGCAACAGGGTATAAATTAAATGTTAACTATTTGTCAAAAAATAATTAAGTTCGGGATTTTGCATTCAAAATCAAATAAACATATTAAAAAAATTAAAAATAATTACCTTTCACAGAATATGAGAAAAATTGGTTTGACACTTTAAAAAAGTAATTTTATATATTTTCTTTTAAAACAAGCAGCTTGATAGATAGCTCAAATGACCAATGCCGCAGAACTTTTTTAAATTTGGGTTTTTAACAGGTTCTTTAGTGTAATTCATGCCTACTACATTTTATTGATTTATTCCGGTTGGTAGATTTATCTAGAGTAGACAAAATATTTGCTTTATTTTTTTAGAAAATTAATGTTTTAATTTAATACATATTAGTAAAACTATTTATTTACAAGAATTTTATTACTTGCTCTTTTTTAATATCCGTCTTTTCTTAAAAAAAAAAGAATTTAAATAATTTCATGTAATAACAAGGTATTACTACTAAAAACTAACCTCTTTCATAAGTTAATGCTGTTTAAAGCTATAACATGCGGACCGATGTAGTATAGGTGCGATGCGCCTCAAGGCCTTTGTCGAAATCCAACTTATACGCACTCCAGGGTGAAAAACTTGATCTAAGAATTTTTTCATCGCAATGAAATTTTTACACGCACGCTAGATAAGATAGTGTTTGGAGTAGTTCAAGAGCATTTTCGTACGATTTCACAAATTAATTGCCCTTTTTCATTGTTAAACTTCTCAGTGCACAGCAATTATATGTTAATGTATGTAATTTACTCAAAAATATAATGTTCATTTGTTCCTACATACCTATATTTATATAAACCTCGCAAGCGAATTTTGTTAAACATCTGACCCAACCATCATTTTACTTCTAATCACCCTAATAATTTAATCTTTATTTCCAAAAAAATAATTATAATGTAAATACTGTATTGACCCAAGCTCAATTAAGTTAAGCGTCTGTTTTGGAACATCTATATCCCGGGCAAATAGCTCGAATCCACGTAACTAATTGGGATTTCAATAAAATGTGGTTTAGACGAAATAAAGACGCCATTAATCTTGAAATTAGATATATTTGAAGAGATATATTTGGACAGAGTTATAAAAAATAAATCTGGAATTTTACTGAAATGCAAAAATTAATTTAAGATATTTTAAGTGCTGTTTATAATTTTTGAGATTTTTTAGCATATCCTAATACCCGACCTTTTTTTCTGATTAGTGTGTCTTTAAAAGTTACTAATTCTGCAAATGTGTGTCCGGTATCTAGATTTTTTTTTAAGTTGATGACTTTTTTTTAATCCATAACAAGCATTTCACAAGTCAAAAAATCTAAACTTTTGTACGCTAATTACTGTAACACGTACAGTTTTTTTGTTATAAGAAGAAAAAAGAGCAGGCGACATTTTTTTTACAGTCTTATATATTTATTTAATATATACATATAAAACATGTGGAATCTATGCAAAAACATTACTAAGGATTGGTTGTTATGTGAATAAAAAATATATTGCACAATATATGATACGGCGACAAAAACGTTCACTTTTTCCTTTTCTGTTCTGTAACGTCATCCCTTTTTAAAAACCAACAGTAGTGGCCCAACATAGATGGGTTTCAGCATCCCTGATACCTTGTTTCCATCTTTCTGATGTTCTGGTGAAACCTCTACTTGTTTGTCGCTTACTGCACCCAAATTTTCCGGAAAAAATTCAAATGGGAGTGCAAAAACCTATTTTTAGAGACATGCGAAACCCTAGTAATTCATAGGTTTTTAACAGTTCATCTATGAGGCTTTTATAGTCTTCATCTTTCTTGTTGCCCAGAAATCCTTTCACTACACGTCAAAACACGTCCTGGCAGCTTAGACGTATTTAGTACGTATCCACGCTGCCAACTCCTTTCAATTTAATTGTTCTTGAAAACGGTGATCCTCTAGGATCTGTCTTATCTGAGGTCCAATTAACATGCCTTCTTTTAATTTTGCATCACTTAGTTAAAAAATATTTTTCTTAGATACTGGAAACCACTACCTTCTTTGTCCATGACTTTGACAAGGTTTTTTATTAGTCCAAGCTTAATGTGGAGAGGCGGTAGCAACAACTTTTTTGGGTTAACAAGGGAGGCATTAATGTTTGAAGTACCAGCTTCTCTAAATGGACTAAAGGAAAGGATGATTTTTTTTCTATTATGAAGTAGGACTGCTTTTAGGCTGAATTTTGACGAATCTATGAATAAACGCCACTCGCTAGGATCATGTTCCATATTAAGCCCATTCATAACCATCAATATCATAACACAGAGCGACCCTTTTATTTTAAGAAAACTTGATAATGTAATCTTCCGTTTTCGGTAAAGTAAAACACTTGCTTTTTTATCTAACAAGTTCCACTGTTAAAGTCTTGAACCAAAAAGTTCCGATTTTTATTTTGACAATCCTAGGTCACGTACCAAGTCATTTAATTCATTCTGAGTTGTTAAGTGAGGTTCACGGGCTGTTCTCTGGAAGTGTTTTTAAGAAGTTGTGAATCAGATTTTGATGAATTACTGGGAAACACGATGTCCAGGTTTAAAGGCGCTATTGGTACCGGTAGTTTCTGGCAATGAGAAACTGGCCTTAGCGCAGAAGGCAAATTTGGATACTCTATTTTTTTCTCCCCACACCATAGGAAGAGCAAACGGCATATAATTTTTCTTGCGATACATCCACTGCACTAAATTTACGTGACAACTCACACAACAAACATGAGTAGCCTGGCTTTTATCTTGATACCCAATTTGGCATTTAAAATATAAAAAAAAGCTTTTCTGACTTTCTCAGATATAGATCTAGCTTGGGAATTTATAATAAATCGTTCATATATAACAAAACTTATCGGCTGGATTTTTGCAACATTAACTACTCGAACTTGCCATTTTATATCAAAATCAACATAAACACTTGACCGTACTGTAAACGAGACAGAAACCAACTAAAGTGCTTAAAGTAATTTTTTTTACTTCAAGTACATCGTAATACTTTAAGTACTTAGAAAAATACTTCAAGTTATTAGCTTGGTCAAATCAAGTAAAAGTTTAAGTATTTTGATATAAATTAATCAAGTACAAGTACTTCCTAATACAAATTACTTGAAGTAAAATACCTTAAGAAAAGAAAAGTACAGGGTCTTTGATTATATTTACGTGGCTTCTAAGGCCTTTATTTTTAAGGACAGAAATAAATGTTTTATATAAAAATTGTAGGATTTTTTTCCATATTATCTTTTGAAATTATCAGTAAAAAAATATCGCAATAAAAAAATGAAAAAATATAGGCAACTTCAACTTTTTTAAATGAAACACCTTGTATATTATGCGCTACAACGAAAGATTTTTTTTTCTGATTTCAAATATATATACATTGATAATATTTGGATGAACCATTTTTAAGATATTTTAGGTTAAATTATTAATTAATTACAAAAAAGTTTCATATTAGTATCAAGAAAGCCATGGAAACAATTGAATTGATATGTTGCTGAATTTGGTGAGGGTTTTCTCTGGATCCATAATGTTTATCTTTCTAAATACACATTTCTGCTAAAGTGAAAAAAGACTTGTCGGTTAATAGAAATTTATTTAAAAACTTTGGATTTTCTAAAATTATTATTAAAAGTATTTAGTGCAAGTCCAATAGAAAAAGTATAATAATTATCCTAAAAAAACGAAGATATCCAAAACCATGTTTTCATGTCGTGCTGCAGTCCACTTTTTCATTTAAAAGCTTTTACGTTCAATAAACTTCCTTATTATGTATTTAATAGTATCCATAGATGGTACCCGTTGTTAAGCATATAATAAGTAATATTCCCTTTAACTGTCACTGTCGTCACATTATTATTGTTACCATAAAAAAGATGAATAATAGAGATTTTTTGTTCTTCTACATAACCCATCGACAAAAAAGCAATACAAACTACTTTTAATAGTCAAAATGATAAATTTTAACTTTTTACAATATCAATACGTCAAATTTATTAAAACAATTTTATTGTTTTCATAGCTATCTTGATACTAATATGTTTTTTCAATTTATTTATATTTTAGGCTTAAATATCTCAAAAATGGTTTATCCAAATATCATTAATGTATATATATTTGAAATCATAAAAAACGATCCTTTATTGTAGCGCATAATATACAGGGTGTTTCATTTAAAAAAGTTAAGTTGCCTATATTTTTCTATTTTTTTATTGCGATATTTTTTTACTGATAATTTTAAAAGATAATATGGAAAAAAAACCTTTAACTTTTTTTTCAGCCTTTAAAAATAAAGGCTTTAGAAGCCACGTAAATATAATCAAAGACCCTGTACATAAAGTAAAATTTTACTTTTAAGTACTTTAAGCTTTGACAGCTATGCATTCAAGTAATGTATTGTAAGTGAAACAAAAATATTTAAATTATGCTATAAATTGGCGTAAATGGCATAAAACTGACCATCAGCATAATATTAATTAGCACAAGATTGATGTTCATAATTAATTAAAAGGCAAGTTGAGTACCAAAAGGTTGCAACAACCCTGTAATTTATATTAAAGATACCCAATATTATTTATTTAAATAAATGTATTTATTTTGGGACAGAAATTACTTGTTCTAAATAGTAAATATCTTTCAGTTATGACTTCCAATTTTATAATCAAGTTTTGTAACAAATTTTATGAAGATATTACACAAATTTTCTAACTTCTTGTAATCGTCGACCACTATTATTAAAAAGAAAAATCGTAGAAGCTTTCTTACCTCATCATAAACGACGAATTGAACAAGTAAAGGAGCCAAAATGGCCAGCGTTTGACCTATGCCGTTGGAAATACCAAAAAGGACTCCAGAAAAACGAGGCGATATATCAATATGGTTAACGTTGTGTCCGCAAAACATGGCTCCATTCAAACTTATTGCCACAATAAGCAAAATTGCTATTCCCCACCGGTTTTCTTCGTAGGCGAGCCATATAAGAGCAGCGGCTGGAATAAATGCTCCTAAAATGTGATGAAACATGTTAATAGGATTTACTGGGATATAAGAAACGATTTTGATAGTAATCTTTTTCAGCATGAGAACTCATAATTTTGGTTTAAAAAATATTTAAAACTTTTTTTTAACATAGGCTTTTAGATTAAAAAAATATGATTACACAGGTGTACAATAAAAGTGGTGTGTGCTGGGTATCGGACTAAGATTTTCTGGCGTATTTTTTTGTGCTGAACACGAAACTAAAGTCAAAATTGGGCGTGAAATAGCAAAAAATCAAGAAAACCCGGCAGAAACCTGCTACCACGGAATGATTGGACTAGGACTATATAAACCATAAGAGAGACAAACAACTTCATAAAACAAAAAAAACTTTTTAAATTGTCTATAAAGAAGTTATATAAACATTTTTGATAAGATAAATAATAAAGGAGTTATAATCGAAAATGTATTTTGACAAAAAATTTTAGTACAAAATAGGAAAAAAATATTTTGTTATTAATGTGATTTTTTTTTCATATACCAACTTATTTATTTTAGTTATTTGAATCCCAAATTACTTAAATTTTGCAGAAAAAAATTTAAAAAAAATTAATTCAATTTTATTTTCAATCCTGAAAATATGTTTTTTTTAATTAAAACTCAAAAAATTTTGCATTTGGACAAAAAGTTGTAGAACATAAATTGAAGGTCTTGTAAAAATACATAGAAGTTTTGTGTATCTTTTATATTTTTTAAGATATTAACGTTTAAAATTAAAAAAAAAAAATCGTTAATATCTGAAATTTCGCCTTTTCTCGATTTTTTTCTGTTTGACCCTCAATTTTGACTTCAGATTCGTGTTAAGCGAAAAAAAAATACTCCAAAAAATCGTAGTCCGACACCCAGCACACACCACTTTTTGTGTGATGGGCCTGTGTTATTTATTTTTAGGGTATGTCTATACAGGGTGTCCCAGAAGTAATGGGACATAGAGCAACAGCAGATTCTTTAGGTGGAAATAATGCAATTAAAGTAAACTTGCCTTATTCCAAAGTTGATATTAACTAAGATAGAGGGTGTCAAACTTTTAATTTTGTTTTCGTTTTCTCGTAATAATTTCTTAACTAAATAACATAGCGCTACAAAATTTGGGATTTGGGGGTTCTTTGAGACGAGAAATTCAAATCTGTCCATATTTTTCATGTTGCTGGTAGAGGGCGACAGCTACGGTCTACCCCACTTGTTTTAGATGGCATAACTTTTTTTAAGCTAAGTATTTTAACCTGTTTATTAAAAAAGTAGTTGCTATAGACACCTCTGAGTCAAAAAGGTATACTTTGTTTATGTCTCTAGAAGCAACGGTTTTCGAGATAAATGCATTTTTAAGGACCCCGCAATTTCTCTATGGAAAATAGTTTTTGGTCAATTGTAAGTAATAGTTTTTAACACGCTGATCAAAAGTCTCCACGGGCACAAAACCCAAAAACCCCTCTAACCCCCCCAAAATCAGCCTTCAAGGTCACCAGAAATTTGGAGAATTTTGAGGGTAATTTTGGGGGGGGTTAGAGGGGTTTTTGGGTTTTGTGCCCGTGGAAACTTTTGATCAGCATATTGAAAACTGTTATTTTGCAAAGTTTGAAAATAATTGGCCGAAAACCACTTTTCATAAGAAAAATGCGGGGTCCTTTAAAATGCATTTATCTCGAAATCAGTTGCTTCTAGAGACATAAATGAGGTATACATGTTTGACGCAGAGGGAACTATAGTAACTACTTTTTTATTAAACAGGTCAAAATACTAAGCTCAAAAAAAGTTATGCCATCTAAAACTAGTGAGGTAGGCCGTAGCTGGCGCCCTCTACCAGCAACATGAAAAGTATGGACAAATTTAAATTTCTCGCCTCAAGGAACCCCCAAATCCAAAATTTTGTACCGCTATGTCATTTAGTTAAGAAATTATTAAGAAAAAACGAAAACAAAATTAAAAGTTTGACACCCTGTATCTTAGTTATTATCAACTTTGGGATAAGGCAAGTTTACGTTAATTGCATTATTTCGACCTAAGGAATCTGCAGTTGCTGTGTCCCATTACTTCTGGGACACCCTGTATATGTGATGGTCTCTTAGCCCGTTTTTTTTTTAATCTTCAGTTGTATTCAAAAAAAAGGCGTACAAAAATTAAAGCCAGAAAAACCTTTGTCATATTTGCATGAAACCGGCTGATGTTAATATTTGTCTATTTGAGGTTATTAAATGATAAAGGTTATCGAAAATGTCATCCATTGGTGTGACAGTGATAAAATAAAGAAAACTTTATATAAACGATGTATTTTAATAATCATAACAAAAAAATGTAAACAGATATTAAACGTATAGAATTGTATCTAATTTTTGGTCATATAACCCTGTTTTTCTATAACTTTAGGTAATATGTTAGGCATTGACTGAATTAAATTTGATATTATATCCCCATAAAGTTCATCCTAGCAGTCCTAATTTTTTTTATAGTTTATTAGAATCCTGTGGTTTAAAATTTATTTATACATTTTTTTAACAATTATTCCCCAAACATTTTTGATTGGATCTAAATCGGGGCTATAAGGGGACCACTGCAGTACTTCTACATTATTCGTTTAAAACCAATTCTTCACAGAATTTGCGGTATAAACTAGATAATTTTCTTGTCGAAATATAAAGTTATTGTTAGGATAAACTTGTTGAACTGATGGCAGTATTATATTTATTAATATGGTAATATACGTTTCGGTGGTAAATCTTTCCTCTATTCTCCTAAATGAATACTTATCGAGCCCCATACTTTGATAGAAAATCGTCCCGATTTTAATGATTTTCAAAAAGCAGGAAAGCCTGTGTAGCGTGCTTTAAACCTTGTACTATTTGGCCGATTAACGCGAATTTGGCCATTATACGTTGACTGGAATTTCTTTTCGTCCGTAAAAACGAGTCTGTTTCAAAATTCCGGGCCGCGGTATGTAAAATTTAATGCAAATATTATTCTTTATTGTCGTTGTTCTGCAGTAAGGCATATTTTATTCGCTGCTAGTCGATTTTATAATTTTGAATTACTGAATTTTCTGCTGGATGTAGACTGTGATCCTGGAAAATCTGTATGAATAACAGAATCTCTTGCCGTTTCAAATAAATTTTTCCCTAGGTATTCTAAAAACGTATCGTTTTTTTATTTTTCTAAATAAAAAAAAAATCCGCAACATCATGAATTTTCCACCCTTTTTCAATTTGGACCACTATTTCAGATTTTTCAGTTTCAGATAAGTGACGTGGCATTTTTATTTTTTGAGTTTTCCAAACATTGCCACCATGCACTTTGAAAAATTATATGGGTGACGACAATGCTCAGCACATTTAGAACACCAAAACCTTTAATAAACAATTATTGACACCAGGCGGTTTTACGCAAATTTGACGAGGGTTGTTCTAGCTCTTATTCTTGTAAGCCTTTTTTTATGAATAGAAATGTACCTACTACCGGACTGTCTATCTTCTGGTCTATCTTATGTACTACTTCGCAAAGGGGCTTAGCTTTTCCCTGACTCAAAGCTTACTTAAGAGTTATTTTAATATTTAAAACAGTTATTTTGTTTATTTACCCCAATGTGTCTCTCTGGGGTCCTGTCTTTTCGTCTGTTTCCTTTTTTACCTACCACTACCTTATATCTCTTATTGTGCATCTTATAGACGATTCTACTTATAGGTTAGGCTTTTTCTAACTCGCAATTAACTGCACATTTGATAAAGTATCTATAAATATTATAAATTTTTTCTAACATTTATTTTGGGGTATTTAAGGAAAAAATATAAAACTTTGACATAACTTGGCATTTCAGTTACAAGAAGATTCTTATAGTTTAAAACATTCATGTTTGGTAAGTTAGTCAATAAATTGTTTTCCAGCCACCTTATTTCAAAAACGTTAAAACCGTAAAAACCGTAAAAAGGTAAAACGTGTTCAGTGACCAAAAGTATTAAAGTAGAAAAAAAGGAAAAGTTGTTAAAGGTATGCAAAAGCTTTAACGAAAAGTTTTGAAATAATTTTTGTTCCCGTGTTTTTCAAAAAAAAAACAGTCGAAAATGAAATCGACAACGAAAATCGTACAAAGGTGTATCTTAGAAACTAAGACTTTCTGCCATTTGGCTCCTTAAATTACTTAATTTTAACAAGCATACCCAAATCAAAAAGTTAACGAAGTAATGATTGCTTGGTAAGGTAAAATATTGCACCATAGGTTTGTTGTTTGTAAAACATTTTAACCTAAACTACCCAGATAGACATCGTGGATGGCAATTAGCCGAGTATCTACCTCCTCAAATTGTAGTCAAGTTGTCGGAAACGTTGTGAAGTACAAAGTTGTAGGAAAATTGGCAGTAAACTTTTTACAACATGAGCACAACTTGGCTACAAAGAGTTACGGTGCAAGTTATTGTCGGTAAATTGTACGGTATTTGACTACAAGTGTTGCTGACAATTTCCATGCCATTTGCGGTGGCAAATTTTCAACAACTTGTAGGCAAACTTGACTCAATACCGAATTGTCCTTAACTTAACGTCAAATTGGTAACAACTACTGATGGGTAACTTTTTGTTCAGTAACACTGGCTTTCTGGGTATGTGTATATTACTGATACATACCTATTGAGTGAAAAACTCTTCTACTTGTTTTTCTTGAAGTATATCCGTGAAGAATAAGATAATCCGCAAGAGGTCCATAAAGGACAGTTAGTACTGCTGCTACTACATAGGGGGCTGATGAATAGAGGCTGTTCTAAAATTTAAACAAATACCTAATTATTTTTAATAAACTTTGGGTAAAATTCAATAATAAATCTCGGATGAAAACTGAGCGGGCAAATTTTTATTTGATGTGGTCTCGCAGCAGATGAACAGAACGAGTGACATATAATGGATTGATGAAATAAACAAACGGTTTAATGCAAACGGGGCAAAAAAATCTAATTTTGGAACTTAGCCATTAGGTAAATAAATAAAATATACGGGGTAGCCAGTTTTAATATATATTTTATTTTATCTGGAAAGAGTTCTTAAAGGCTTAATGCCTAGATACCCATAAATCAAAACCTAAGTCTAATGGCTCTGGAATTTAAAATGATAACTGTTGTGGGAAAAGACATTTTAGACAGATGGGTACATGGTTTGGTGCCTAAGCAGGGCCTAGTTTGGAAGTATACAGGGTGATTCATGAGGAAATGTCAATACTTTAGGTACGTATTCAGGGTGCAAAAATAAGCATGAAAGTCTTAACAAATATGAGTCCGCAAGGCCTTCGTTTCCGAAATACATGGCGCTAAAGTTTTTTCTTTAAAAATTTTTTTGAAAATTATAAAACCTAGCTTATGTTTAGCTGAACATAATTAAAGAACAATAATTTTATTGGAAATTAAAACACATATTGTTTAATTATACATTTTTTTTTGAATTTTGCTATAATAAAATTGGATGCGTCGTAATTTTTTTAAATCCAAATATCTCGAAAACGGTTGCTCATATCAACTTTTAACAAGTTTACCTTTTTGTCGTGCAAATGACAAAACAAATATTTAATTTACTTAAAAATGTAATACAGGGCCATACCAAAAAGTTGTGATTGTTCAGTGTGATAGTAAAAAGACGTGTAGGTGGCACCCCCTACAAGTAGGAGCCGTACCATGATTGGATTCGAATCTAATATTTCCATTATCATAGATTTTATTTAAAAAATAGAAGAATTATCTAAAAACTTTAACACCCTGTATTTCGGAAACAAAGGCCATGCGGATCCATATTTGTATAGACTTTTATGTTTATTTTTGGTACCTGACTACGTACCTGAAGTATCGACATTTCCTCCTGAATCACCCTGTATACAGTTTGAAAGAGAAATACTTTGTAACGCAAAAGAGATATTCAAGTTTTTAAAAGCTGCTGTTGGTACAGATGTGTTGTATTTATATGATTTAAAATCATTTCTTAAGAACATCTCAAAAATCTAATAGGTATCAAGTTCTTTGTTTTGTATGACTTATCGGCACATAAGTGAGAAATAAAAATTGGTAGGCACGACAGAAAACATCACGTGCCTACCAATTTTCATTTCTCACTCATGTGCCAATAAGTCATACAAAACAAAGAACTTGGTACCTATTAGATTTTTGAGATCTTTTTTTAAGGAATGATTTTAGATCATATAAATACAATACTTTTTTAGGGAATGATTTTAAGTCATATAAATACAATACATCTATACCAACAGCAGCTTTTAAAAACTTGAATATCTTTTTGCGTTACAAAGTATTTCTCTTTCAATCTGTATATATACTTTCAAACCAGGCCCTACTTAGAACGCCGAACCATGTACCCATCTGTCTAAAATGTCTTTTCCCACAACAGTTATCATTTTAAATTCCAGAGCCATTAGACTTAGGTTTTGATTCATGGGTATCTAGGCATTAAGCCTTTAAGCCTTAGTGAACTCTTTCCAGATAAAATAAAATATAATTATTAATATTAGTAAAGCAATATATTTATGTTTTTTTAATTAGGTTAGGATCTTCTAAAAGAGCAAACTGCTTTGTTTCTATTTTTAAAAACCATGGGTTAGAAAATAGTGGGAATATTCATGGAAGACAATAAATTATTTTTCTATTATCTTATCTAAAAAATAGTTTTACAAAAGAAAATACAACAGTATAATTTTTAAGAACATTTTTATTTTTGTAATGTATGTACAATGTTTGGTCATTTTTGGTAATTAAATAATTTGTTTAAACTGTCCTGTTTTTTCTTAAAAACTTGTTAAAGTCAAAAACAAAGATAACATTTTAAAAGTAAAGCGATTTATCTAGAAAAAATAAGAGTTATTTCTCTATCTAGCTAATAGCTTTACTAAAACTGCTTAAATAATCTATAAAGAATATATTTTAAGTAAACAAGGCTTTTAAATACTGATTAAAATACAATTAAATCTGCATCTTTCATGTTAAAAATTGTTTGTTGGGCTGTTTTCGTTTATATGTAGCATTTAAAATTAAATAACCAGACAATTAAAAAATGCTTTATTTGATTTATTTCAATTATTTTTTGTGTAATAAACACAATCCAGCAATTCGGCTTAAAAAATGGTGAAGAGTATTTTTAGTCTGATAACAGTCCAGAAAGGTTTAAATTGTGCAATTCAAATTTAATTTTCTTTATTTTAAAAGAAGAGGGTAGTGACAAGTTCAAGAGTAATGGAAGAACATACAAGAATGAAAAGGGTTAGATACAATAATAAAATTTAAAGCAAACCAGCTTATCTACTTTAAATTCCAAACGCCTGTTAAACTTTTAAGTCCTTTATTGAGGTATAAGAATGGTATATTACGCTTACGCAGAACGAATTAAAGTTTATCTTATTATTTAAGGCCTATTTTAGCATACTTTATCGAGCTACTTTCAAGCGGATTTAAATATCTAAGGTTATTTGATAAAAATATTATTAACTTATAAAATATATAACTATTGAATTAGGATAACGACCATTCAACTAAAACACATACGTTTGTTATCTAAATTCTGTTACATAAAGTTTTTTATTAACTAAATATGACAAGGAACTTATGCCGATATGTAATGTTGCCATGACAAATATACCGATTTATAAACCGCATCTCATTATGTTTTAGTATTGATGTTCCCAATACATTATTAATGTATTCAATTACCAATTAAATATGTCCGATTCTTAAGACTATTAGAGTAATAATATAATTATTTTAATATTTAGTTACTGGTAACAAAATATTAGACAATTACAGAGATTACCTAGATAAACTACCACCACGTAACCATTTATAACCTCTGCCTAAAAACTCACAAAAAAATACTTAATGTGCTCTCAGAAGCATGATATAACTTAAAAAGAAAAATGGTAAACTAGTAATAAAAAAGTACTTTTGCTTTCCTTGAAAACTAAGCAATTGTAATTTGACAAACGGCGAAGCGCGAAAACTTTTTCTTGGGTTTTAAAGCATCAACAAAGCAACTCATTTTTAGTATGAATTTTTTTAAAATTTCATAAAAAAAAGGTATTCGCGGCTTTTATACCCAAGTACCAAATTTTTTCTAGGTAACCACAACATACCGGTATCATACTGGTATCACAGCATAATTGACAGAAAGTAGCACCCTTTCATGAATTGAAGGGAAAGTGCGGTGATTTTTTTTGGAAGTTTAGCCAACGTTTTGCTAAGATAGAATCTGTCTGCTTTATTTGAATTGTTTCTTTCGTATTTTGTGCTTAAAAATATGAAAAGCGCCGGCAGGGGGAGATCGTGCTGCCTGTTAGTTGTGGTTAGTTTGTGTTAAAATCAACATATATAAACTATTTTTCCAATATGTAATAATAATTCTACAAAACACGTTAAAATTTTCTTACCTTTTCAATATCAATATCAGTGACTTTGCTTAAATAGGTTGGTATTTCTGTGATTAAAAATGTGCTGCCCCAAGATTCGCCAATAGCACCCATTATTACTGCCCAATAAGGTAACGACGTCAGGATGGCTTTCCAAGGTACTTTTACATCCTAAAAATTAGCTTATTAAGCAGAGTTTTCTTTACATGCAGTGTATTAATACATGTCTGTGCACTTTTGCTTACCTGTGAGCAATATAATAGCATTTGCTTTACTTTTCTTATTTTTTTTAAGTGATTTTCCTTGTTTATTTTGTACATAAATTTCAAGGAAAACATTAACTTGACAAAAAGTTCTTGTGAACTAACACTTTTAAATTAAAAATTACATGGCTACTGATCTTTTTTTTTTTATGGCCAAGTTAGACATGGAATAAAAAAGTAAAATATAAGTTTTGGCTTTCTGTTTGTTTAAAAATGATATTTTTAACAAGTTGACCTTTCTAAGCTTACCAATTGGTACCCGGTCTAGTAAATCAAGTCAATTTGTGTTATCTAAAATTTTTTTAACGATATTTTTTAATCTTTATAATATCCCCAAAGGCTTGCATGAAGCCTAAGTACTAGGTACGATGGGAGGCGAGTTTTAAAATGTTAATCCATTGTTCTCCACGTTGTTCAAGATATTGCATCTTTACGGCACCTTTTAGAAAAAGCGGTAGTGTTACCACGGACATTATACATAACTACTACCTCTGAGTTACTTCAACTAAAATTAACATCTGGGAATTGTCATCCAGACGGCATCTGCAGTTTAACGTGGATTTTAAATCACGTCCAAGAACCTGCGCTTTTTAGGTCATTTTTAACCTTGCAGATCTCACAGAAAGCAGTGTCTAAACGCTACAATATTTTAATTTATGTCCTGCCAATAATTAAACTATTACAAACAAGTCCTGTAACTTTGTGGACTAATAAATCTAGACAAAACGTTAATTCTGGAATAGTGAAAAGAGTTCCTAAGGTAGGGAAAAATAGGTCTTCTTGTAAAAAATAGACCATATTCTTGCGACTAAGCAGGCCCCAAATTAAAAAATTGCTTTTATCACTCCAAAGTATATCCTTTCAAAAATTTGGCAAAAAATTATTTGCCCCTTGGCGAAAAAAATAAAGTCGATCAATATTTATTGGCATAAATTTGTATTATATTAAAATTATTCAAATAGTGTTGTGACTAATAGTTCTTTTTCCTTACTTTAAAATATGTGCATTCTCTTAAGTAAATTGACTGACAATAAATAGTTATTTATTACCTTTCCATAAAAAAACATTTAACTGCTTCTAAAGAACTTAAAATAATTCTTGAAACTGGTAAGATTCGTTGTAAAAACAATATTAAATAATAGAAGGTGCACTTAAGCTATTTTTTGCAATGAACAATGGCAGCTTTACCATGTCATATTCTTAAGTTAGTAATTGATTTAAAACTTAAAATAAAAACATGCAAAACCTTTAAACCTCCAAAAATTTACAGATAAAAAAAAACGTAAAAATATCGAAAAGCACTATATAATTTTTAAGGAGCAAGAAAAATATCCATAGTCATCTTTTAACTTATTAACAGACAATATATTTGCAAATCAATAAATAACCGTCTTTTCTGCATGAAAGTTACATTTAATGGTTAATGGCCGATTAAACCAAAATTATCTAAAGTTGATCTTTACTAAGAAGCTTTTAAAATTAAGGTTACTTTGGACTTTTTTTTAAGAGTGCAAGTACATTTGCCCTGTGGGATTTTTTGAAAGAAAAAAAGGACCAACGATGCAGTCGCCATACAGTCCAGCCCAGACATTTTTTTTTTGGGATTTTGTCTGTGAAATTGTAAAATATGTGGGTTTGCGTCAGTCCAATAAAAGCAGTTACGTCTATTAACATTTCGGTTCACAAAAACAGATTACTCGTTCAAAATCAATTATCAATAACTAAATTTGGATTATTAATTAGCCGTTCAGTTATTAACTAGCAAAATTTTAAACTTCGTTCAAAGTTATCCTCGTTTAATTTTTGTACAAGATGTGTTTAACAAGAATAAAATTTATGACGTTTTAAGATTATTTCGACAGTAGTACACCTTGTGACAGAAAATGTCTCCAACTGCCTGGTACTTAAAGTATGATCAAAATTGGCCTAAAACTGCGATTTCTATTGCTTTATCTCGGACTATTCGATCTGCAACCACATGTTTTTGATTTATCACTGATCCCGTCTCCTGAAACTTATCCACCAGCTCAGGAAGGTACTTTTTATTTACATGCTTATCCGGGTTTAGTGCGTTTAATAATTGGGCTGCAGTATTAGGACATTTACCGTTTTCATAATACAATTTGATTATTAAAAGTGTTTCTGCAATAGAATAAACCATCTTATGCGAAAAACAAAAAAGAGTTAAAGTTTAAAATTAAAATAAACGAATAAACAAGTATTATTCATTTTAAACCGAATATAGAGAATTGCATTTGACTATATGTAGCAAAAAGTACAAGTAAATAAGACACCTATCGTTTATTGGGCAGATTATACTTTAGATTCTAAAATAATGTATGTATTATTTAGTGCCGAAAAAATGTAGATTGTGGTATTGTAAAAATAGAATAACTAACTGCATAATAAAGTCTTAAAGTATTAAAAATACAATTAAAAGTGCAATGAAAATAAAAACTTGTAATGTATTCCTTTATATTTTTATATTTATTTAGAATTACTTTTATAATGCATTTTCTGGAGAACCAATGATCCAAATTTAAAACATTAGTAGTCGTTGAAAAGAGAACTGAACAATAATTAAATATTTTAGGGGTGAACGCCAACTCTTCTAGGGGCTTGAAGTGACTGAATTAAAAATATTCACGATATGTTTCCTCTCAAAAAAAATTGACGAGTCCGAGCGATTTTTTTTAAATGACATCAACTGTGTCAAATCAAAACTGTTTTGTTTTCATTGGCCCACCCTGTACAATCAACTAACTTAAATTTTTATAAAATTTTTGGTTAATAACAATTAGTCCAACTGTCAACCGAAATGGCAACAATATAAGAAATATAGTTTAACTATATTTAAAAAACTTTTCGTTTTTTATTTAACACCAAAAAATTTTAAAATGAAAGTAAAGTTTGGGCCCTTTTTTAAATTATTTTTAGTGTTTTAGACTAAATCTTTTCTAAACATGCATTAAAAAAAAATTGTAATCTCATAAATTTATGATTAGTTATGCGTTGTCTTAACACTAAAAAATGGAAAGTCTTGTAATTTCCATCAGAATGTATTGTAAAATTTTCAATACTAGAGAAACAAAGCATTTTCTTATTTTACACAAACTATTTACTTGTAGATTTAGTATTTAGTATTTTTTAAATTAAACAGGATATACCCTGTATATAACTTACACTTAAAGTTTCCTCTTCTTGCCCTAAGGAAGTTTCAATATATTTTCTTTCTTGCCAACTTATACTTTTGTGTGTCGCTGGTCTATCTGCACTAAATATTATCCAAAATATACACCAGACTAAGCCACAAACACCAAAAAGGTAAAAGGAGGCAGGCCATCCCAACCACGATGAAGAAAGATAGCCAGTTATGGGCATGGACATAATGGTTCCAAAACTGCAGCCTTTAAAAATAACGAAGTGTTCAATATCATTTAATAAAGTATGTTTCTTGAGGTTTATTTTTTTAATGGACCTTATTAACAATAATCATTCCATAGTTTGTCAAAATACTGTTAAAAATGCACAACATTTTAAAAATTGGAGAATATATTTAAATTAAGTTTAAATTTATTCTTCAATATTTTAAATAATAACTAATTAAAGCAGGTATTTAATTGATAATTATACTTCATTTTTGTCAAAGATTCACTGTCCTAGAATAAAAGTACTTTCTCGAAATAACAAAACTTTGCTGCAAGATTTATCTTATTTGGGTAACATAATTGTTCACTGATTCGAAAATAAGGATCCTGGACTAGTGTTTAGTTATTTATATTTGTTAGGTTTTGCAGACGTTTAACTAAACATTTGAAATTCACATCATTGGGAGGTTAAATAAATTTAAAAGAAGAAGCGACTGCTAATTTTTAATTTTGCTAATTTTTAATTTTTGTTTCTATAAATGCTATTTTAAGGCATCTAAATTTGACTTGACTCAAAAACTTGAAAAATTTTCATGGCCTGCTGAGATATTTGGGAAAACGTGAATTTAACAATATCGAATTTATTTTTTTCTGACTTTATTTGAAGGGATATCAAAAAACTAATTACACTTCTCCATTGGCACCTTTAAGCTACTTTATGATGGTATTTTTAGATTTTATATCCGACATTTCGTTTTCAAGAAACCATCATCATCTTAATTTTTTATATGGGCCGAAACAAAAGTATACCCTGTATCTGATTTCATTTTTTATTACAACTTCAACGATGTATCAAATGCCATATATTTTTTTAACTAAAAGGAAAACTGCATTTTTTATTTTTTAAGGTATTTTTAAGTAGGCGTTGCAAACAAATGTGAGTCTATCACATAATATTACTTAATATTAGACAAAATAGTAATTGTCGTTGTTGTTACCCTGTTTGTCAAGTTGTTGTTTTTAGAGTAATTGTCGTTATTGTTACTGTTGTCGTTATTATTGTTTATTGTTAAATAGTTAATATTGTGTTATTATCGTCGAATATGTCGGGTGACCATTATAATCATGAAGAAAAGTTTGACATGATAACGTGCAACATTTTGTGTCACAAAAATATTGTAAATACAGCAGCAATGTATCTTAATACGTATCCAGAAAGAAAGCAGCCATGTAAGTCCATTTTCTTACAGCTGGCTCGGAATTTAAAAGAATATGGTTTATTTAAAAAGTCTGTTTTATTTCGAAAAAAGGGAATCTTTAGGAGAAACCCAAGTCATGTTTTACAAGCAGTTTTTGAGAACCCTGATATATCAACTGGGCAAATCGAAGATAATGTAGAAGTAGCCAAATCCACAGCCCAATTAATTTTGCGTCTGGAATTTAAGGAACTTAAAATACTAGGTCCATTTATTTACCCTAATTTATTAATCGCAGAACGATACAAAAATGATTTAGAAGACTGATTAGATAATTTACCTCTGGCACAGCTGTTAGTTTCAACAAGACGGTGCTCCTGCACATAATTCTAGGCAAGTTCGAGAGTATCTTTCGCAGCAATTTCCTGGAAAGTGGTTTGGAACCTTTAGTGAAGTGTCTTGGTCAGCGCAATCCCCGGACTTAACTACTCTGGACTTCTTCATATGAGGTTTTGTTAAAAACCGAGTTTATCAATATTCTTTTAAATCTGAAGAGTAGTTACGAGAATCTGTAAGGGCCGCATTTAACAGTATTACACCAGAGATATTACGTGATGTTTAAAGTTCTACAGTTGAAAGATCATACCTACGTTTAGAAAATAACGAAAACCTGTTTAAACACCCGCTTTGAATTAAACAAAAAATGCGTTAATTTCTTTTTTGCTTTCGTTACTTAAAAAAAAATCATTTTTCGGCTACTTAAAACTACCTTTAAAAAATAAAAAAAAACAGCAATTATCCTATTAACTAAAAAAAAATATGGCATGTGATACAACTTCTAATAAAAATAAAACTAAGTACAAAGTGTACTTTCTTCCAGGTCATATAAAAAAATAAAGTTGATGATGGTTTCTTGAAAACGAAACGTCGGATATAAAATCTAAAAATACCATCATGTACTACCTTAAAACTGCCAATGAAAAAGTGTTATTAGTATTTTTTGCCATCTCGTCAAAAAACGTCAGAAAAAAATAAAATTGATATTGTCAAATTCCCGTTTTTCCCAAATATCTTAGCAGGTCATGAAAATTGTTCAAGTTTTTAAAAGGCATGTAAATAGTATCAAAGAACACAACTTTTCTTATTAAACCTAAGATGTATCACCAACAGTATTTATTTTACAGGTTTGTCTGGGTGATAAATAATTTGAATTTAACTATCTCTTACGTGTTACTAGGCTTCCTTAGTAAACGTCAAATTTCTTTCACCCTCATATAAATCACTTAATTTGAGCTATTTTCTTTAAGAAACATAACTTAATGCAAACCTGTCTGAAACCCTAAATTGGACCAACAATCTGAGTTAGGCACATTTGTAATGTACGAGTTTAGCTTTCTTTGAGTTAAATCGTTCTAAAAATCTGTTTTTTTTTCCTTAAATGAGGTTAATTTAATTTACCAACATGTAATAGAATTTAATATTATGTTAAAATATTGCGATTAATTCTTAATAAACACAAATAGGCAATATTTTATTTAACGAATTTAATTAATTAGTAATGGATCCTTTTTCTTCGAGGATTAATTATATTATTAAAAATTTTTGCTGCTTATAATATGACTTGACGTATCCTATAAAGTGACCTTGTTTACCATAGTAATATTTTTTCCGGGTTTACATAAGTTTAAAAAATATATAATAATGTTTTTTTTTAATTTAAGTCATTCAAAACAAAAATTAAAAAATTTAATTGGCCGATTTCTATTACTAAGGTTTTTTAGAAATCACAAAATTCAATAAGTTATAACTTAAAATAATTTTAGCCGCCACAGCATCAAAAAGCTTCAGCAATTGTACCTTACCACATAAAAATACGAACCAGAGTATACAGTAGTATTAATCCAAGATCTCTCTTCGGTGGGCGCCCATTTACCCAACATATTGTGAGTCAAAGGTAGCATGAATCCTTGAGCAATGCCTTGCGCTACCCGACATACTATGACTCCACTTGCACCAAAATAGTAACTAAATATCGGAATAAGAATACATGCCAAAGAATTAACTAACATAGATAAGGCTAGGATCCATTTTGCTCCAAATGTATGTGCTATGGGTCCAGCGAAAAATTGCAATACTGCATAGCTCCAGTAGAAAGATGAAAGAATGACACCAGTGTTGGTCCAATCAAAGGTCTAAAATATATTTTTAATTTTCATTTTTCTTTACATACAAGCCAAATCGGTGTTTATCAAAAACAAAACAACAGTCTTCTCAAAGCTGATTCGCATTAAAAAGAGAAAACTACTGTTCAAAACTAATGCCAGACATACACACTGAGAAAATTCTCAGAGGAAAAACCGCGCAGGCTGGGCCTGTGGTTTAATAGTTTGGAGAACATAGGCGTCCTCAGACACAAACGCTCCGAAAATCCTTAAGACCAGAACAGTGCAATTTATCCCCAGAGAATTTCATTAATGTGTGAGGCTGGTATTGGTTTTAAAAATCTGCATCTGTAGGTCTGTTTGTTATTCAGAAATAGAGTGCTCTATTTTACACTTTTTTGTCAATAAGCCGTTTGTAATCGTCAGTGTAATTTAGGACTAGGTGTTTGGTATGAATTTTGATGTAAATTAGTTTTCACTTAATTACTTTAAACTCTCGACAAAGTAAGTTAGATGCTTTTTACTACAAGACTTAAAGTTGTTTGATTATGAAAATAAACATAAAGTCATTATTTCTGAAATAAAATAACTCTAAAATGCGTTTGGTATAAAAATCGAATACGGAACTTATTTACACTTAGTTTTTTTAGTCCTACACTTTCTTACTGTGTCCTACTCTGAACTTGATAACAAAGAGACCTTATATAAACCTAGAATAATAACTCATACATTCTGTTTCCGAATATTGTTATGTATCACTTAAAAGTAAAATAACAATTTTCTTGAATGTAACTGGCAGTGAAAATCAAGACAACTATTGTAACTGCTTAAAGAAAAATTGGACACAAGAAAAATTATTACGTTTTAGTGCTCTTTAAGAGTTAAAACAACCTACTTTTAGATAATTTTAATGAAATTGCTTGTAAATTTATTTAAAAAAGATCGTTTTTTATAATTTAAAAATAAACTTTAAATTAAAAAAAAAGCAGATCACAAGTCCCCTTTTGAATTCATTAAACATATTTCTTCTTCTAAACAACATTAAATTATTGCTTTTTATTTAAATTTAAAAGATATTGTTACCTATATAGCCCAATCAAATTGTCATTCAAAATAAGGCCCAAGTAAGCATGAAATGGGCTATTTAGTTTTATTGCTTTAATTGGTCTATTAGGGTGCTTATAACAGTAATATGTGGTTTCCCATCAAAATTTATGATGAAAAAACTTTTGAAAGGCCAGAAACCACGAATTTTTGGACTATTTTCCAGTTTTTTGATATTTCTCGAAAACTAATAGTCCAATCTTTTTTTTATTTAATATTTTTTTAATAGCATTAAATTTTCCACAATCTTCACTAACTAAAGTCCCATTTAACTCTAACAGCAAGCAAGCTATAGCCTGTCAAAAATTGACTATTTTTGCCAACATTGCAAAAAATCACCATATCCTCCTATTAACTTCTTCATATTTCTTTATAACTCGTTCAAAGTATTATAAGAATCATAAAATTGATTATGGTTGAAAATGGTTAACTTAAAAAAGCCCTAGCTTTGGTTTTTAAAGCGAAGGAGTAAAGGAGGGAGGGGCTTAGGTAGGAGGGTGACGCACAGTGTTATGATCTTATGATATGACGGGACAAAAATCATAACTGTGATTACACCAAGTGCAATTTAAAAACAAAAATAAATTGTTATCCACACAAGGGGTTCTTAAAGTTTTTGGGGATACAATGTGTCCCTAAAATAACCTATAAACTCATTCAAAATTCGGGTGTTTTTTTTTCGAAAAAACGCTAGATCTGTCAATTTTTAATTTTGGTTGGGGTTTTTGGCATGATAATGTCATGTATATAGTGTGGCCAACATACAACAGAGCTTACTTAATTTTTTAAAATTAAAAAATAAAACATATAAATATAAGTTAATAAATTTTAATATAAAACTACTTAACATAAAATTCAATTCTTAAAATTAGCAATTGCTTGCAAAACAAAATAAATAATCAAAATGAATCATGAATAAAATTTTAGGCTAAATATTCTGAATCAGAACTACTTGATTTTAATTAAATTTAAGTTACGAAAAACTTAAAGATATAGGGGAATCCACAGGATTTTTAATAAACACATACTTTTTAACTGAAACTCGAATTTTGTAGAGTTTTCCTTAGATTTAAATTGTCTAAGGCTAGCTAAATGGGATCGGATGTTAACAAAGGCATTTCAATTATATTAGTATTCGCAGATATTCTAGAGCACTTACGGCCATTATTTAATCGAATTTTTTATGTCTTGCTTCCGAAGCATCCTCCGAAAGCTGACCAACTGGTGAGTCAAAAAATTCTATTATATCACCCCCGTTCTTGTCTGATCTAATGAACATTTAAATTCATTTGTATTGATTTTATAGCCAGATGTTTTGATTTTTAAAATTAAACAAACATTTTCAATTATTTCACAATTTACTCCTGTGATTTCTGCACTTATTTGTGGGTTTTGAAAAAAACGCCTAGCTGTATTTCTAACATTTGTAAGGCCATACCCAGACTTTGGTTTACCAATTATTAGGTCTATTCTAGATTAAAATGTACTTTGGATTCTTTTTTTGTTGTTTTCAAAGATTTTTTATTTTCTTCGCCTGACTTGCCAACCTTTAATTTCTAATCGATATGATATATACAGCAGGCACTCAAAAAACGTATTTAACAATGTAAAATTGACAAACCAATATATTTGAAACACTATATTTAAAACGCTTTCATCAAATATGATAAATAGCAATTTGTATGAGATTTTTACAGAATTACTTCACAGATAAGCTCATAAAGTTTTAATGCGTTTATTAATGTGTTGATAATATGTTCCCCATTTCGAACTAAGTATTCAACTTCTTTCATGAATAAAAACTTAATTGGCTTTTTTAAGTCAACCATTTTTAACCCTAATCAATTTTATGATTCTTATAATACTTTGGATTAATTATAAACAAATATAAAGGAGTTAATAGGAGGATTTGGCGATTTTTTGCAATGTTGGCTAAAATAAACAACTTTTGACGGGCTGCAGCTCGCTTGCTGTTAAAGTTGGACGAGACTTTAGTTAGTAAAAATTGTAGAAAATATAATTGCTTTTTAAAAAAGTATAAAATAAAAAAAATCGAAAGAACTATTAGTTTCCGAAATATTTCAAAAAAACTGAAAAAAGTTCAAAAAATGTGTGGTTTTTGGGCTGTCAAAAGTTCTTCCATCAAAAATTTTGGTGGGAAACCACAGATTACTGTTATTTGCACCCTAATAGACCAAATAAAACAATAAAACTAAATAGCCTATTTTTAATGCTTACTACAATGTATTATTTGATTGGGCTAATAGATTTAAAATAAAATTACAATGTTCCTATAGTAAAATCGTAAAAAAGTATTTTTTTTCCATTTAAGTTCTCTTAAAGGCTTTAAAAATGTACTTCTGCATAATTCTAGCGTTATTGCTTTTAAGTCAAATTCTTAAATATTGTTCCTCCTAATAAAACAGATTCACCGAAGTTTCTAAATATCTGGTCGCTTTAACGTTTTTATTTTATATTTGCTTTTTTTTATATTGAAAATATATATTGCTGTAACTATACACTTACTTGAATACTCTCATTACTGGATGTATTTGTGCTAGTCATGGCTACTATTGCAACTGAAAGAATTGTTCTTATGGCATATGAGAATCCCATTAGGAAAAATAACAGGGCCATTTGAATATATCGCACTTTTATCCATGGCGCTGAAAAGTAAATAAATTAAATATTCAGTATTTTTTAATTTACAACTTAAATGTAGATCCGCTTAAAGTAGAAAAAAATTAGGTGCGTATTAAAAGTAATTCAGTCTGTAACATTTCTAAATTGGAATTGTTTGTAAAACTATAGTCTCGGGACTAGCCCAAGTTAAGATCCCGAATTAAAGTAATTACATCGTTGGTGTGAACTTTGTAACGTAAAGCTATCCTTAACTTTACAGATTAAAATAAGTAGATATATCTTCAATTACATTTCATAAAAATTACTAGTCCAAAAAAAAATTATAACTTCTTTTAATTAATTCTTTCTATAGCCTTGAGCCCTTTTGGTCTGGTTCATGGAGAAGGCTCCCCCTTTTTCCCTGTTAGCAATTGCCCTTAAAACCATTCCGGTAGTTTCGGAAATTCGATTAAAGTTCTGGATCAATGCTTGGGATTAACCAAAGATGCTAATGTCTGTGAAAACATGTGTTTAAATTAATACTTTGTAAAGTATACCTTGTGACATATTGGTTATTCAGTTCAAAAAGTGGCGACAAAGTGACTTTTAAAACTACCCACTAGGACACGGACTTTTGAGACCAAATAGCATTGCTTAGGCCCTATCCCCACGGCGCTACACGACATCAACAAGGCATTTAAAATAGGCTACAAAAATGTCTTCAACAGGAACTATTCACACGAGTGCATATAATATATACAGATAAATCGCGAATGCGAAACCATTGCTAGTTTCTTTGTTAATGTCAAGTAAATAAAATGAGAAAAAAGAGCACGTATTTATTATTGAGGGATCGGAGAAAAAAAAATATTGGATGCATCCGTATATCGCAAGGAATAGAGGAAGAAGGTTGTTTCTAGCAGCGATTGAATTAAAGCTAAATGTTTTTTTTTTTTAATTTTAAGCTTTTTTAGTTTTGTTTTACTTGGAATATTTAAATAATTTAAAAGTATACCAGCATAAAAATGTTTTATATATATATATTAGACTGGCCCGATTTTGCACGATGTCTTTATTTTTTTGAGGCCCATTGCTAAAAACGTTTAAATGGGTCTAAAAACTTATTTCAGAAAATTTGGTTGCGAAATTCGAAAGTTTACCCGGTGCGAGTCTGTTTTTTGCAAAATTTGGCCACTATTATTTCAGAGCTTGTTTAAGGAGATGACAAGAGAAGATGCAGTTAAAAATTGATGCGATCATAAGCTAATTATATGTTTTTGCGGTCGCTAAACACGATGCAACCATTAGTTTTTCTTTCCAATCAAGATATCATTCAAAATTTAGGAAAAATTGGAAAAAATAGAAAAAAAATGGAAAATTTTTACTTTTACTGCTTAAAATTTATTGGTTAAAATTTGTATTTATCAACAAACTGTAGTCAGGGTTGTAGAAGAATAAAAGAGCTTTAAGATGCAAAAAACCCGGTGTGATTTGGTTAAGATCACCCCAAGATACGGGGGGAGTACTAAAATTGTGCAAATGCAAACAGCATCAATATTACGAGTAACGGGTTTAATGACTCATAAAACAAACTTTTGGAGTAAATTTGCGCTTTACAAATTTGTATTTTTTTTTATAATAGACATATACATGGAATTCTGGTTTACATGTAAACTATCCACGGAGGCTCCAGAGAATGACATCAGATTATTAAAAGCGATCAAGAGATATGGGCAAAATGCTAATGAGACAATATCCAATATTGCCATAAAAACATTTCTTGGTCATACTTGGTACCTGAACGAATACATGATTGGTTTGTCTTTTTTTGATGCGCGCCTAAGCATTGCCCAGAAGAAGCGCATGTTTCGGTCGTTGGGGCAGGAAAGTCGACAGACCAAAGGCTATCGAAATATTTTGGCCCCAAAGACAATTTCTGAATTAAGATTGGAAAAATGAATTACCACGAGGACCCGAGTATTCTTCACTTTGATGAATATATCCACGGATTTTTTTTAAAAGAATCCCTTGTCGTAGTCGCGGGATGAAGGATATCTTGCGGGGTTGCAGAAAATGAAAAGCTTTAAAGTTACGAACGAAGTTGCGGAACGATTCGTACATTTATCAGAAAGTTTTAACGGGACACTCACTGCAAGCGAAGAGAGGTATCCAAATTTAATACATAGTGTTGATTTTAATAAAAAAAAAAAGTTTCCTTTATGTTCAAAAATAGAAAGTCTGGAAAGTATGAGTTAACGGAAGAAAGAAAAAGTACAGATACAAATTGTTGATTGTGAACTTTTTTATACGCTAATGTACAAAAATATATATATTTATTAATGTTATCCATGGATTTCTGAAATTTATAGAAGAACAAAAGTTTAATTTGTGAATGAAAATAATATTCTATTTTCACATTATATTGTTTAAGAAGAAAAGTTATATATCGTGCAAGTTCAATAAAAACATTTTTTCACTTCATTTTCTAAGCTGGTTAATTTTACCTGCAAGTTAATTATTCTGAATGTCCATACCTTTTTACCTTGCCAAGCTTATCTATACTTCAGGACTTCAAAAAAAGTTTAGAAACTTGAAATTTACCCCAAAAGTTCGTTTCATGATTCATTAAACCCTTTACCCGCAATGTTGATGTTGTTTGCATTTGCACAATTTTAGTACTCCCCTCGTATCTTGGGGTAATCTTAACCAAATCACACTGGGTTTTTTGCATCTTAAAGCTTTTTCATTTCTCTGCAACCCTGACTACAGCTTGTCAATAAATACAAATTTTAACCAATAAATTTTAAGCAGTAAAAGTAAAAATTTCCCATTCTCTCTCTTTTTTTTTTCCAATTTTTCCAAAATTATGAAAGATATCTTGATTGAAGAGAAAAACTAATGGTTGCATCGTGTTGAGCGACCGCAAAAACATATAATTAGCTTATGATCGCGTCAATTTTTTACTGCATCTTCTCTTGATATCTTCTTAAGCAAGCACTATAATAAGAGTGGCCAAATTTTGCAAAAAACGGAGACTCGCACCGGGTAAACTTTCGAATTTTGCAACCAAATTTTGGGAAATGGGTTTTGAAACGCATTCAAACGTTTTTAGCAATGGGCCTCAAAAAAATAAAGACATCGCGCAAAATCGGGCCAGTCTAATATATATATATATATATATATATATATATATATATATATATATATATATATATATATATATATATATATATATATATATATATATATATATATATATATATATATATATATATATATATATATATATATATATATATATATATATATATATATATATATATATATATATATATATATTATATATATATATATATATATATATATATATATATATATATATATATATATATATATATATATATATATATATATATATATATATATATTATATTTTAGTAAATATCAAAACACAAATTTGTGTTTTGATATTGTGTTATTACGTTTAACCAGGCCCGTGCTGGGTACCTCTAAAGGGCGCGGGACAGGGAGTGGTGAGGGCGCCCATAACATCGCAGAATCGGCCTAGGCCGGACGAAAGAATGTAAACATGAGCAGGAGTCCAATGGCACATGTAGTGTGCTGATTCTTCGACGCGGCTCTGGACTTATGATAACAAGTTAAACCCATCTCAGACTGATAGAAAATTGATCTTTATATATATTATGATGATTACTTAGCCTTACTAACTACTAGTAAGCTACATCAAAGATATTAAAGAGCAATTTTTATTTACTCAATATTTGAAGTAGTAAACAAATAAATTGTAACGTATTTTAAAACTATATGGATTATCTAATCCAAGCAAACGTAAGAAATTTTAAAATATGTCAAACAAAAAATTAACTGTTTTATAGGTAAAATAACTCTTCCTTTGAAGTTAAAAACTGTTAATTATGAAGTAGAAAAATTAATAAAACTTGGTGAAATAAAAAAAACTATTTATTTCATTACACCTAATACAGTAAATGCATTAAAATATTAAGCTATCATAAAAAATAAGTATAACAAGTGTAAGGTATTACCCCGATAAACTTAATTAAATCAAAGACACTGCTTATTTGATTAGTGTATAATAACGTTTTAAAGAAAAAGCTTTAATAACACTGGAACCCAAAAAAATAAAGTGGTCTTTGCAGTTGACCAGACCCTCCCATCAATATGTATTTTGATGAGCTGAATCCAAATCCGAGCTCTCTTTGGCCCATACATCCTCAAAATGTTGAGTAAATTGCGAGAAACTGCTAAAAATGGTTAAAACTTACAGTTGAGTTTAATTAAATCGATTTTTTTTATTGAACTCGATAAGATTTGTTTCTTATGCATTCAATAGGCTCAATCTAAAGCCGCAGTGGGTTTGGCTGTACACCTATTAAATTTTAAGTAAATTGCAAAAAAACGCTGAAAATTCCAAAAATTTTTTTGTTGGACTCTATCAAGTATCTTTCTTATGTATTTCAATACACTGAATCTAAGTAAATGCATTAAAATATTAAGCTATCATAAAAAGTAAGTATAACTAGTGTACGATAATACCCCGATAAACTTAATTAAATCAAAGACAATGCTTATTTCATTAGTGTACAATAACGTTTTAAAGAAAAAGCTTTAATAACACGGGAACACAAAAAAATAAAGTGGTCTTTGCAGTTGACCAGACCCACCCATCAACATATATTTTGATGAGCTGAATCCAAATCCGAGGTCTCTTTGGCCCATACATCCTCAAAATGTTGAGTAAATTGCGAAAAACTGCTAAAAATGGCTAAAAATTACAGTTGAGTTAAATTAAAACGATTTTTTTTATTGAACTCAATCAAGTTTGTTTCTTATGCATTTCGATAGGCTGAATCTAAAGCAGCAGTCGGTTTGGCTGTACACCTATTAAATTTTAAGTAAATTACAAAAAAACGCTGAAAATGGCTAAAAATTTTTTATTAGACTCGATCAAGTATGTTTCTTATGTATCTCAATACGCTGAATCTAAATCCGAAATCCGTTTGGGACATACACCCCCAAATTTTAAGCAGATAGCGAAAAACTGTAAAAAATTGCGAAAAATTACAGTTACGAAACAACATTTTTTTTTTAAATTAATCAAGTATGTAAATTTGGAGTATGTACAGCCAGACGGACTTCGCATTTAGACTTAGCGTATCGATATACATAAGAAACATACTTAATCTTGCTTAAGAATATTTTCTTTATTTTCATAACTGCAATTTTTCGCAATTTTGAGCTATTTTTAGCAGTTTCTTGCAATTTACTTAAAATTTTGAGGATGTATGTCCAAACGGACGTCGGATTTGGATTCAGCGCATCAAAATACATTTAGATGGATGGGTCTGGTCAAATGCACAGACCACTTTATTTTTTTTGTGCGCGTGTAATGAGCTATCATAAAAATACCTGTAACTAACTTAAGATACAACCACATCGATAATAAGACTGCTAATGAGCAGTCTTATTTAATACGTTACATTTTATGAAATATCATAACAGGTTACCTATTATATTAAAGTATCATCTTCCATATTGAGCTATATTAATATCACTGTCAATTAGCCTTAAATATAGCACTAGTATCAAATTAAATAGACTGAAAACTAAACTACCTTAATAACTTAATTACAAAATGTCCTATAAGAACAACGCTTTTTTGTTATTAGAGTCAACTCAAAAAGTCTTTATTGAAAAGGGGGTAAAAAAGTCTATATTATTATAAGACATAAGCCACAAAAATTCTCAATATTTTTACTGGCGTGAGGGCGCTGTATGACCTTGAAGGCGAGGGCGTAGGGGGATTTGTCCCCCTGTCCCCCCGGGCCAGCACGGGCCTGCGTTTAACATGGACTTTTATTAAATATCAGCCCACTTAATCAAAGATTTATAAATAGATTAGCATAATATGCATCTAAATAGTGTTAATATAGGTATATAAGTATTAAAACAAATAAATAAAGAGGGTTCTAGCCATTCCCTTTGTGCTATTGTGGGGGAGTTTCTCTTTGAAAAAGCTTTGTGATAAAGCAGATAATAAAACTATTTGGGACAGGAATCCCCGTACACATTAAATTACAAGGGGGGAGAGGTCATTTCGGTTAATAAAAAAGCACTGTGTGACTGATCCTTTGTCTAGTCGTAAGCAGGAGCAATATTTTGTAAACCTGGTCTCCTTTATTTTATTATCCCCTACCGAGAAGTCCCATTCTAGCTGCGGTACAGTCCTAACCTTTTGTTTTGAGAACAGACACAGATCTTATTGGTAATGCTTGTAATTAAAGTATTTTCATAAAACTATTGGCAAAAAATTGCTTTGGAAATAATAAAATAGGATAATTTACAATTAGGGCAATTTTTTTTACCTTAAAATAAATTGACGACAAAAATGTTCTCCTAAGGCATGAAGTTACTTTTTAAAACTTATATCCTATTTCTTTTTTGTCACTGTTATTATTTGCAACTTGTTTGGTTTCCTGGTTACAAAATAACTTGTTTGGACAATGTTATAGACTAAAAACTGTAAGATTTTTTTGGTGGCAGACAGTCTTGCCTTAAAGCATACAAAAAAAATACTTGTAAATATATTTTACATATATTGTGTAATTAATTATGATGGCGTCGGCGTCGTTTATTACATTTTTTATTTGCATTATTCTATAGATTACATTAAAATAAAGCAACACATTTTTAATTTATTTTTTTTTACCTTTTTTTAAGAAATTTTTAATTCTAAATAAAAATATTTCTTGTCTTATTTGATTTAATCAATGTCGCGCAAAAATATTAAATTTATTAGTACCTAAGTGGTATTCTTATTTTAGTAATTAATTGTATTAGTACTATACTTGAGCCTGTTAATGGCAATTTTGCCCAAACATATCATTATACCTATAAAAAATATTTACGCATTCACTTTTATCTACTTATATATAATTTAAAAGCCCAAGTATGCAGTTACTTGTTTAGCGAACATAAAGGAGGACAAAATCATTTGTCTTAATTTATAAATTGACATCAAACCTATAACAAATTAATAATTTATACAAGTGCAGACAGTTTAACAAGGAATTCGGGGTTTTACAAGCTAATTATAATTAAAATTAATATTTAACATATCTTCACCAAACTGATCCAAATAAATCTAAAATTGCAAATGTATGTATTAGTTCGTAAATATGGCTTAAATATTTCTTTGCGCAAGTTAAAACAATTTGTATAAATCTTTTAAATACAAAACTTTGATTTGTATTTTTTACAGAAAATATTTTTTTCTTTAGCACGCATTTAGTTTTAATTTTTCAAAAATTTCTGCCCAGACAGTATACACAATAAGAATTTGTTCCAATGGCAAATTTGACCATCTTATTTGTTTTGTTACTATTTATTTTATAAGTCCATAAGCAGAGCTGTCAAAATTTGAAGTACTTCAAGTAAAATTTTACTTGAAGTACTTTTTTGTACTTCAAGTATTTCACTTCAAGTACTTTTTATTAGGAGGTACTTATACTTGTACTTGATTATTTTTTATAAAGATACTTGTATTTTTACTTGATTTGACCAAGTAAATTACTTGAAGTATTTATTTAAGTACTTGAAGTATTACGATGTACTGAAGTTAAAAAAAAGTACTTCAAGTAAAAAAAAAGTACTTTAAGTAAAGAAAGAACTTCAAGTAAACAAAAAGTACTTGAAGTAAAAAATCAACCAAGTACTCGAATTTACACGCCTTAGATAATGGTACAAACAAGTTAAAACAAGAAATACGAGCATCCGCTGCTGTTTCTATTGTATTGCATTACAGCGCTCATTTGAATTGGATCCAACAGCAAGACAAGTGTAACTATTACTGAGAATTAGACTTTTTGTTCTTTAAATCGGTCTTGTGTCAACCTAAAAATTATAAGTGCTTTGGTCTACCTAATAGTAGAAGTTATCCCAAGAATAGGTTTTGGCAGATGTTTTGGATGCCAAAGAATGCCAACGCCAACCCGTTGGCAACCATAGGGAAAAAACCCATTTTGGGAAAAACCAATATATCCTATAATAGTTTAAGGCCCAAGCGCTCACCCGAGTACGGCATGGTAGGCCTATTGCCATAAATTTACATACGAAATTTTACATTATTCCTGACATCGCATGCATAAGATCCCGACTTAAAACGGGACACTTAGCAACCCTACTTGTATTCCTAACTATGGTTTTTACCGACTGACCTACTTTCCAATGACGTAGCGCTTAGTCCTTAAAACTTTTAGGAGTTGTTGGAAAACCACGTTTTGAGGAATAAACCGTCTAACTTTCTTACAAAAAATACTACTCAAGTATAATTTGTTTTACTTGAAGTACTTTTAATTACTTCAAGTACTTTTATGTACTTCAGGTACTTTGGTTTACTTTAAGTACTTTGGTGTACTTCAAGTACTTTGTTTTACTTCAAGTACTTTGTTTTACTTCAAGTACTTTGTTTTACTTCAAGTACTTTGGTTTACTTCCAGTACTTGGATTTACTTCAAGTAAAATACTTGGGTTGTACTTCAAGTACTTTTTCAATTTACTTGAAAATGCAAGTACATTTTAATGAATACTTGGTACTTGTACTTGAAGTACTATTTAAGGGTACTTTAAAAGCTCTGTCCATAAGTCGGTTTTAGGTAACCAGGGTCTGGCGTGCAACTGGCGAAAAGCATGATTTTTTTCTTTACGTTATTTTTAATTTAGTTTTGTTACTGTTAAGAAAAGTCAACCCTAGGATCATTATAAAAAATAATTCTATTAGGCAATGCATTTAAATAATAATAGAAGTTCTGCAGTTTTTTTTAAGATCACTTGTGAATATAGATTTTTTTCTCGTCTAATTCGAAGAGTTTAAATTTATGACATAATTATATTTTAACTATTTTAGAAAATATCTTAAAATTTTCGTATTTTCAAAAGCATTTTTTATTGATGTTCTATGTGCTTTTAGTGTAGTTAGTTGTGGTTAGTATACAGTATGTACAATTAATTCATTTGAACAACTTAAAATTAAAAAATATTTAATGAAGCATCACAACTTTTTTTAGTGATGAAAAAATAAATTCAAAAATAGGCTGATTATAAATAAATATAATTTTATCTTGGCTTTAAAAAAACCCAGAGATGTTAAAAATGGGTTCTGTTTTTTACCTTTCATGCTTTATTATTTTACGTGCTCTTGAAAAAGTCCTAACTGGGCTGAAAAATTTTAGTGTTACTTTAATACTTTAACCAGTTTTTAAACAAGAAAAAGTTTTTTGTGTCCTGGGACAGTTTACGAAGGCTAAAGGCCTAAGTGCCAACGCACCGTAGGTGGCTTAGTGTTAATTTTAAAGAGATATATTATTATATTTAACTAATTTAATCGTTACTTGGAAGTTCATAATTACTGAGTTTAATTAAACACTTTGAATTTATGTAGAATTTTAAAATTAGAAGTATTTTAACAAGTCAAGCGAATCTGTCATATATTTTAGTTAGATAATTTTTATTTTCTCTCAGCGCAAAACTCTATGAGGCCTTTAAACGTTGGACGTACTAATTATTCAATAAAATATAAAAAAATTAATGCGCTCGATTTTTTAAATAGTTTTCATAAATTTATTTTTACTTTTTAAATATACCGAAAACCAAAAAAATATTTAATAAAGTATTTAAATGATTTAAAATCACATTGTCATAAGAAGATCAATTTAAAGATGTAATTTCGGTTTCATTTAAAAGAAAAACAGCAATAAAACAGATAAATCCTTTCGGACAATTAAATCGGAAGGGTCGGTCTTTGAATTCGCTACCGACTTAAAATTAATTTTTTAGGGAGCCTTTCCATGCCAAGTAATATTAATTTATTTTAAAAATTTGTTTATCAAAATGAAAATGTCTAATAACAAAGACAAATTATAAAAAAATTGGTTTTAAGATTTATGGTAAAAAAGTACCAAACCTGCCGAAACTATACCCAGAAATATTTTAATCATTTTTATATAGACACGATTTTATTATTTTCCTGATTACTTTAATCTACGCCTAAAAAAAACTAATTTTAACCTTTCTGTTTACTAAAAATTTCTTTTTTTTGCCTGTACAAATAAATAAATGTTGTAAATATACAGATTAATCCATTCTGCTGTTTTTATTTCCACCTTTCTAGAAGGTACCAATAAATTTTGTAAAGTAGGAGACTCTAGATTTTTCTTTTGTTACACACTGTTAAAAACAATTTTAAAAATTTCTCGACATTTTTTTAAGGCAATTTATTATTTTAAAACTTTTAATACCATTAACATCTAATCTACAAAACCCTTTTTTATTGTTTTGCTGTAGGATTATAATTTAAAATTTAGAATTTTCTATAAAAGAATAATTTTTCTCGTAAAACTAATAGTAAATATTTTTTACACTTCTTTACTTTATTCCGTGAGATAATCAAGTCAAAGATATGTCAGGTAATCTAAATAAATATATTAATTATCTTCATTGCATTTTTTAATTTAAGGGGTATCTATTAAAATAGATAAGATTTTTTAAATATTTTAATTGTCGATGCTCAAGTATTGTTAACACACGTGTTTTTAGATTCTTAATGTTATTATAAAAACAAAGATTGTTTTATCCATTTCCTAAAGGAATATCAGGTAAAGCTCAAAGCCAATGATCGGTTTCAGGTTGCTGAATAGAGTAACACTCAGTTTATAACTATTATTAGCAATAATACCAGTTTAACAACTATCAATAAAATTAATCCCAAAAATGTTATGACGACATGACGGACGGTAAAAAAAATAAATAAAATTGCCCGAAGCTCCGCCACTGCCCATTTTAGTTAATTGTTTCTAGGTTTTGTTAATCTGTAGCAAGTTTTATTCAAATTGAAAAACCCGATTTGAGAATTAATATTCCCCCTTTCATAAATTATGAAAAAAAATCATAACAACATAGGTCCGCAAATGCGTCATAAGGTTGCTATGGCGATTCAAAGATGGCACCGGGATATAGGGGTTATATTTTATATATCTGGTACCGTTTTAGATGGTCATCTGAGTTCTGGCAAATTCATTGCTTTTTATAAAAGGCACTTTCCAGTGTTTTTAATAAATTATTTTTTTAATCAGGGGCGTACCGAGAGGGGAGGCTTCGATTTAATTTGTCCACATTTTTATTAAACGCCATATATCTGCGATAAACGAATTTTACCAAAGGTTTAAAAATAAAGTTTATTTGATTATGATTGTGTTACTAACAGTGCAATTAAAAAATTTGTTCTCGCCTTTCAAAAATGCTGGAATACTCTTTTCCTTGGGCTACCATGAAAATGCACTATTTTCTTTGAAGAGTGTTTTCTCGAAAACTGCTAGCCTGACAAGTTTTTAACAAGAATACTTTTTTTATAATATTTATACCGCAAAATCATAATTTTTAAAGAAAATTGCAAAAATATGATATTTAATAAAAATGTGAATAAATTAAATCAAGACCTCCCCTGTCGGCACGCCCCTGATTAAAATAATAATTTAGTAAAAACACTGAAAAGTACCTACAATTAAAAACAATTTATATGCTAAAACTTTAATTACTATGTGAAACGGTTTCAGAAATATAAAATAAAACCTATATCCCGGTGCCTTCTTTGATCCGGACACCCTGTATACAGTGACGGATTTAAATTTTTGCCGCCCATGGGCTAATATATTTTTGCCGCCCTAATATGTCAATATTCTTTGGATATCAAAACGAAACATTTAGCATTAAAAGAATGTAAACTTCACTAGTAATTCTAATAAAAATGGATAAACAAATTTAACACAAAGTAAATTATACAGAAAATTAAATAACAGTTCTTTAAAACAAATAAATTTCATAATATAAAAACAAATTTAAATAAAATGGTAAAACAAATAGGTCTTTTTTTAAACTACGTATTATTTAATTATAGGCAAAACCCTATACTAACATTTTTTTGAACCTTTTTTTCTGCAAAATTATTAATTATATAATTAAAATCTACGACTAAATTTTTTTATAATTAATCGTAAATTTGCCTCCTATAATATTTGCCGCCCTAGGCTGCCTGTATATACTGTGTGACTATTTGTTATTGAAAACATATTACTACTTAAAATTTTAGGAGAATATAAAGTGTCATTGTAAATATGGCGATTTTAGATAAAATAGCATTTACCTATCACTTCCGCTTTAAGGGATAGTCGTGTGAATTTTGATATTTTAAATGATACACTCTGTATATTTTTTAAGATTTTAATTTTACAAGCCATTCCCAATAAAAAATATTTTTTATATCATATAACTATCTTTGTTGATTTTTGTAAAACCGACGATTTAAAATGTAATGTAATATTCAATCCACGGCGTGTCATTAAAATTTTTGAATAAACTGTAAAAGGCATTCGCGGCCATTGTCTATTGTTTTAATGGTTTTTGGGCTGTCAAGCCGGCGTCGATTGTCTGGTTGACTTGACGTTTCGCCAACACGAGCGGTTGGCATCTTTAGAAGTTGCTTCCTGGTTGACAGTATGCGAACTACTAACAACAACAGTAATTGGCATACACTTCTGAAGATGCCAACCGCTCGGGTTGGGGAAACGTCAAGTCAACCAGACAATCGACGCCGGCCTAACAGACCAAAAACCATTAAAACAAAATTTTTGAAGTTACATTATTAGAAAAATTAATTTTCGCAGCACTCTCGGTAAAGCCGGAATAGTAATAATATGACCTTGGCAGATAGAGTCTCCAAAAAGGAAAATTAAACATATAAAAATTTTATAATATTAATTTGTTTTTCCATATATCTGCTAAGGTTGCGGTCATTTGAACATGTTCAATTATCATTTGCTCGAAAACAAACAAAGATAGGCATATAAGAAATGGCTTGTAGAATTTAAATCTTAAAAATACACAGGGTGTTTTATTTAAAATATTAAAATTTACGCCATTTTAATTGATGGGCAGATGATACAATATACATCGGCTTCTATTAACACAATATATTATTCTAAAATGTAAAAGAAGTATGTTTATATTTACAAAAATAAAACGTTTGGCCAGAAATCCAACTGAAATTTTTATAAATGTTATGTAAAAACAAATCTACCACATTTAAAAATTGTTATTTAATAAATAAAAATAATATTTAAAAATATACACTTAAGCTACTTTAAATTCAAAACTTACCTGGCTTTTCAATATTATCATCCATATCCATATTTAATTTCTTGTCACCTTCTCAAACAATGATTTTTTAAAACTAGATTCAATTTACATTTGCTTGAGATTAATAACATGTTATACATAAATGTATCACCTTTTAAAATATTAAAACACCAAATTAATTTATCTCATAATTTTAAGTTCATGAACCTGCCTGTAAAATAAATTTTAAGTAATTTTAATAATCAGTGACTAGACGTTAATAGGCCCAGAATATAAATAGTTCTGTTTATTTACCACAATAAAGATAAAGTTACACATGATCTCTATTACTTGGTTTAATTTTATCTTAATTTAAATTACAAAAAATACAATAAAGTATTTAAAATATTTTAATTATATTGTTATCGGTATTATATTACTTTACAAAATTGAAAGAACAAAAGTATAGCAGTTAACATCGACCATGTGTATTTCCTTGCTATATTCATTTACTTTAGATAGTAATTAAGTCGAGTTGATCTAGTTTATGTGTCTTGCTCATATTTATCGAATTTCTTACTATTTCTCTTTCTTTCTGCTTAAAATTTGGTGTAAACTGAAGGCTCCTATTGCGTGTGGGTTATTTTTGTTGAAGATAATAAATGTAGGTAGGTCGACATTATAGGACTGGACGATTTTAAAATAACCCACCTTTTGGATAATAAAATAAAGGCATATAACCGTGATAAATTCTTTCTATATGAGAAAAATAACTCAGCAATTTTATAACATTATAGCATTGTAGTTTAAAAAACCCGTCAGGTCCTTTATTCCATAACATAACCTGAAAAATTTTATTTTCTAAATTATCTATTATTGCGTGTTCTAAAACGTTGTTTATTATCCGGATGTTATAAAAGTGATTTTAAACATTACATACTTAAGAAATGTGTTTAAAGTTTACAGGTTGGTAGGAATAAAATATTATTTTATTTTGTATAATAAAAATTTTAATTAGTTTTGCCTCATTTAAACACGCACCTTAACAAGATATCAAAAAACAGCCTTGGAAAAACAAGTATGTAAAACAACTAATGGCAATAAAAGATAAAAAACTAAATTAAAAAAATATGTAAAGTCAAAATGAGATAAAGTAAAGTAAAATTTGCGCGCTCCCAACAGTAGCGTAGCTATCGGAGGGCTGAAAACTTACTTCAAAAAAATTAAAATTTGTCAGTAGTGCCCCTAACGAATAATTATGTAGTCCCTAAAAATGAAAAGTTAAACTTAACTTAGTATGAAATCGTCAAAACGTTAAAATTACAACAAAAAAATTAATGGGTTTCAAAACAAAACAATAGTTCAATGAGCGCGTTATTATTTATAAATATGAGTGCATATCTCAAATATGCTTTAGTCCGAATTCCAAAGTTAAATGCAAGTTTACTTCTATACAAAACATTTCAAAACAAAGTTACGCCCTCGATTTTTTTGTATCTAGTCTTGTTACTCATGGTACTTTAAATTTCATAGAATAAGTTTTAGTCCACGTAATTATTTTAATGAAAATTAATTTTAATCATAATAAAATTATAATTCATTATATTTTTTTTTTTTTAATTTATTTAGCAAACTATGTGCAAATATTTCCAAATTACGTTATGGAAAAATATATATACTTCTAGATTAATTACCCTAAAACCCCATATAACCCCCTTAACGGCCTGGGTTAAAAGTATCAATCAGACGGCGTTGGTGAAACTTTATTAGACACATGGGCGCCAAGCGCAAAACCGCTTTTCCCGAAGCTTAGAATCTACCTACTTTGAACAGAGATTACGTTCGCCGCTTAGTACTAAATGACGTAAGATGGTGGACAGATTTAACAGGGCTTTCATCAAAGTGCCTGCGTACTTTTTTGGCAATCCCCCAAACATATGCCCGCCAGAGGCAGTCTTGTTTGCGGAGAGAAAGACGTTGTCGGCACAACATAAATAATATACTAATATGCTATTTATTTATTCTTTTGGGGAGTGATATATATTTATATAATATATTTTAATATATATATATATATATATATATATATATATATATATATATATATATATATATATATATATTTTATATATATTATATATATATATTTTTTATTATTTGTTTTCTGAACCATTAACATATATTCTTCAATTTAATTTCTTGGGAGTTTTGGTTCACATTTATTTTAAAAATTAAAAGGTTTTTTTTAAATTTTTTCATATTGTTTAATTACAAACGTTTCGGCAAAAGCCTTCATCAGTGTTATACATCAAAAATTTAAATTATGGCAGTGGTTACTTAAAATTATAACTTTTTCTTTTGTGTATTACATAAAATGATCTTACAATTTTACAATAATTAATTATGTTTTTGGCTTACCCTAGAAGGAAATCTTCCTTTTAATAAACTCAAAACACTTATAAACAATACATCTACAACATTTAAAAATTCAGGACATGCACAATTAAAAAATTTATTTATACTGAAACGGCAGGGAAGGTTTCCCTTTCCGTATCCTGAGACAAGATAAGAGTCCAAAACATTTTTTTTAATTTACAATTAATGTTAAAAAAGTTTTTTAAAATGTAAAGAATAGTATTTGTTGTTTTTATTTAGCTATGAAGATTAAATATGAAAATAGGTTTTTTTAAGAAAAGTTATATATTATTTGAGTGTAAGGAGGGGGAAAATAATTTTGATGATAGATAAAACTGAAATTAATTAATGACGTTTAGTAATATTGGCTTAGGGTTTTTTAAAATCTGTTTTATCATTTATAGAGTTTTCATGTTTTTTAATGAAAAGCTTCTAGAAATTCTCTTTTTCTGATTTGGTTCTGTTTTTAAAATTTTTGTGTCCTGTTTAAATTAAAAAATATGCTTTGTTCATTTTCGTGTTTAGTTAAAGCTGTTTTTTTTTTCTTGTCATATTTATGCCCATTTAATCGATTTTGAGATATTGTGTTGTTTGGCCAATATAGACATAGGGAGTCGTTCATGGAATTTGGTAGATTATATGAGTTTTTTGGTGTTTAGGGTTTTAGTTTAGTGCGCTAAAGAACTTTCTTTGAGAATATTGTGGCTTTTATGACACACGGCGATATCATGTTTTTTAGGGGTTGTTTGTAACTCTCCGGAGAGTCCCTGAACGTATGGGAGGGGTAAATATTTAATTGATTTTTGTCTATTGTATTTAGGTTAGGTTATTTGCTTTTTGCAATCTGTTATTAAAGATGATATTAATTAATTTTTTGGGTAGCTATTTTGATGAGAATATCTTTAGCTTGTTAATAGCCTTAGGTTGGTATTCCAAGCTGCTCAGTTTTATAGCTCTGTCGGCGAGGCCGACAATCACAGATTTCTTTGCGATATTGGATGTTGTGAAAAAAATTAATATATCGGCCAGACCAGGTTTTTTTTTATACCATTCTGTTTTAATATTATTATTTTTGTTGTGTAAGTCATATCTAGAAAGTTTATTTTACTGTCGTTTTTTAACTCTATGGTGAATTTAAGTTTTTCGTGAAAGGCGTTAAAACAGTTAAGAATATAGTCAATTTATTTATAGGGAAATGCTTAAGGCAATCCCTCCACATATCTAAAAAGAAAGGAAGCGAAAATCCAGTTTGGCAATTACTTTTTCCTTTGAGGTCCTCCTACCATCTGAGCTATGACACTAGATATAGAGGAGCCCATTGCACATCCTTCTACTTGTTTATAAAAGTTATTTTTGTACATAAAATATTTGATTTTAAAGTTAAATTTTTTAGCTTTTAAAAATTCATCCATTGGTATGTCTGTTAATTTCAAATTTTCCCTTTCCCCTTTCTCCTGATTATTTCAAGAGCAAGCTAACTGATGTTTTATACAGTGAAACCACATCTAGAGATATAAGAATGTTGGTCATTTGGCATATGAATATTGTTTATTTTTTCTTCCAAAAAA